>JADLZN010005432.1:0-283464 GCA_018155175.1 Sinocyclocheilus anophthalmus
TCTAAAGTTACATACGACACTGGTTTAGGGGTGTGCGATATTGACAAAAAAGAATGTCTCGATATTTTCTGGGATTTTATCGATAATTAGACGATATTTTGCTGAGAGTGTTATTGTGCTGACATCTTAAGGACTACCGTGGACAGCTGACTCCTAATGTTTTTATATTCTTCATATTCTGTGTGGTCAGTTCACAGCGGTGATAGAAATTAATATTTTCCAATACATTTAAACTGATTTTTACATTTTATGGGCCTTTTTCTAAACCTTTACAAAGCCATTTTTTCTAAAAGTGTCCGTTATCTTTTGAGTCAAATTCTTACGTTTAATCAGTGAATAAGAATAAGACATCTGGGCTGTTACCAAGCAAATTAAATCAACACATAAGCTGCATCTGAAAGTGGCATTTAGATGTATTTACACACATGTATTTTGTTTAACGCAAGACATGAATGCATTTACCCTGCAATTACAAATGCATAAATAATGTTTTGTTTTTAACATAAAACGTTGAATACTGACATTTGAAATTATTTAAAACATTAAAAAAAAGAAAAAAAGAAAGAAAGCTGATCGCCTCTGATTGAAAAAGCCGAAATGTGAAATTAAAACCTCCAGCAGGTGGCAGCAAGTCACTGTTAATAAGTGAGTCATTGCGATTGAACCGAATTATTTAAACGGTTGATTAATTCAGGAACGAAACAACATCATGTTGATCAGAGACGCAAAACTGTGCTGTGGCTGTATTCGGGATGATTTTGTTGGCGAAATAGAGCAAAAACAAGCAATATGGTGTCTAAAACACAAGTCTCTTAATTAACTTATTGTTTACTTTATTCAATGTCACATTTGTAATCATGGTATTTTTTGGAGAAAAACGGCACTCTTCGTGTGAAATTGAATACGTAACTAAACTAATTTTTTGCCATCATGTCTTGAATTTGTGATCATTCTAAATGCATTTTAATAGCCTGAATCATGCAGTGAAAGAACGCACTGTAAATGCGCACACGCACTAGTCTAGATTAGTCTTCACGTAATGTATGCGTGCGCTCTCTGTAGGGATGTTTTTAATGGTTTTTGCAAAATACTCGATAATGTCACATCGCACATCGTTAAAACAACAATTATGATATTATCGCAGACAATATATATCGCACACCCCTACTTGGTATACACTTTTCGAACTTCAATAGCACTTGAGGAAAATTACTTACAGTAACACAACAAACTGTGAAGTGGTCGTGTAGTTCTCAGTTATAAGGCACACCTTTTAGAATTTTTATATTTATTAAAATAAATGTCAAATTTTATCTACACTGTAGATTGTATTCCTACACTAGGGGCATTGGGAGAATTAAAATATGAAGTTCAACAGTTGTCATTGTTGTTTTTTTTTTTCCATTATTTTATGGAACTGCTAATTTTACAATTTGCATATAGTTTACAAGTCTGAAAGTGAAGCAAACCCAATTACAGTAACTTTAAGTATAACAGTATGTTTTCTATGTTTTTAAAAGGCATTACTCAAGAAAGGACCAAAAATTTATACAATATAACATCTTTTACAGTTAAACAACAGTACAACTGTTAAATACGTTACACAAGTTAACTGACAGGGGGGGGGGGGGGGGGGGGAGGGAGGAACGTATCATAAAATACATTATTTTGCTACAAAATAAGTACCTTAAGTTACGACTGAACTGCTGCAGTTAGTTACAGAGTAGATATGAATTTACCCGTTTTTTTAATATCAAAAATCTAAAGAGGTGTGCATTATAGTTGACACCTACATGAACACTTTACAGTTGGTTGTGTGACTAAGTCATTCTCTTCAAATGTTATTGAGCTTTAAATTATGGCATATTTTGTGATTGAGCCCATATTCGTAAAGAAAAAAACAGAAATATTTACATATGATTTGACATTTATTTTAATAAATATAAAAAATCTAAAAGGTGTGCATTATAACTGAGACCTACATGTTACAGTTGGTTGTGTTACTGTAAATAATTTTCCTCAAATGCTATTGTTAGAAAAGTGTATACCAATGTCGTATTTGTAACTTTAGAGACGGTCCCTAGATTTGTTAATATCGAGTGCCGGGAAATGACACCTCTGGCCATTCTGTTGGGTCATTTGTCCAGTCACAGATACCGTACGGACAACACGCTCATTTTTTTCTATGTAATCTTGCTCTGTTGAATGGCAAAAGTGACTTTACTAGGCTATACTATATTAACATCATGCTGTCAGCCGCGCCCCCAGCTATCACAAGACCCGACCAAGTCCATGGTTACACACCTAAATGTAGACCAAGAGCTAATCTTACCTACTATAGTTAAACTATCTATGTAATATTACTCCTCTCTGTCATTAGTGATAACTAACCCTTAAACATATGGCCGAATTTGAAAAAGAAAAAAAATCTCTTACCTGAGACGATGAGTTAGCGCTTGGAAGGAGGGTGGTCTTAATGCTTTAGATTTTAATATCATTAACCAGACTTTCAAAATTATCTGGATCAAGAATTGTTTATCTAATAATGAGTTACCCTGGTTTTGTATCCCTAACCTATTCTTCAAACGTTGTGGTGGACTTAAATTTTTATTGTCCTGTAACTTTAAGTGTAGTGAGTTACCTATTAAACTGTCACATTTTCATAAACAAGCTGGAAGATTGCTTTTAAACATAATTTCTCCCCGCACACGTGTATTCTTTGGAACAATGAAAATATATTTTCTGGTAACAAATCACTTTTTTTCATTGAATGGGTGAATCAAAATATCTTTTCTTCCTTCTTTCCTTTTCTGATTTTGTGTTTTTGAAAGGTGCATCAATCTCGCTAAGATATTTTAATAAGGTGACAAAGTATCCCTGTCGGTTTAAAAACTTTGTTTAAAGCGCATTTATGTTATTGCTGTGTAAACAACCATTTTCCTACACTTGGTGTTTATGTATTAGATTAAAAAAAAGCAATGACTTTTTTTATTAGAAATGCTCTTTTTTCAACTCCAGGATGCCCCTCTAAAGCATAATCTAATTGGAGGATTTGTTATCCGAACTCTGAATTAAAAACTTATGGACCTTTCCTCACAGGCTATTTATCCCAAATGAAATTAAAGAACTCCATTTCAAAATTGCTCATAGATACTACCCTTGCAATTTATTTTTGAGCAGATTTTCTGAGAATATATCCACAATGTGTTCACTTTGTAATACTGATGAAGAATCTATTCTACATATGTTTTATCATTGCCCATTCACCGAGTCTTTTTGGTCAGAAGTTACCATGTTAATTTTTTCCTGCTGTAACAAAATTATAGAAATAACAGAATCTATCATTTTTTTGTCAGATTTTCATTCCAAGGACATTAATCTGGATCATATTGTTTTATTGCTTTGTCTTCTGGGTAAATTTCACCTTCATAAAGCCAGAACCATTCATTGCAAACCTAACTTTAGAATGTTTTCATCTGATATAAAGTCCCTTTTTACTTCTAAGAATGTCAAATCCTTTGAACTCAAAGGCTTCTAAAACTTTTAACATTCTTGAGTCTATTATAAGCTAACCCCCTCTTAAAAACTTTCCTTTCTTTTTTTTTCTTTTTTATCATTGGTATATTTTGTTAATTTGTGTAGCTTGTATAACTTCATGTGATGTCCGTTAGCCCCATATTACTTCATAACTGTTGTTATTCTTTCAATTAAAAAAAAAAAGAGAGTGGAGCGCTTAGGCTTCTGCTGATCCGCCATTTTGGCGTCAGGGGTTAAAACGGTTGCACTTCGTGGAATCGCTTCTCTTCCCTCGGATATAATTCCTGTGACAATGATGACGTTTTTTGACAGTGGTTTCGGCACACCCGCCCCCCCCCCCCCCCCCCCCCCCCCCCCCCACTTCGTGTCGCATTCGCATTTCTTGCGTTACGCTGTTGTGAAAACAAGCGTTGTGTCTGTAAACGGTCATAGTCCTACATTTGGAGTTGTACTCTAACAAACACAAAATCTCGCATCTGTAAACTGTCGTGGGCATAGATTTTGGAATCCAACTCTGACAAAAAAACAGAATTACATACAATACTTTTAAATTACGAGTAAATTAAAATGACACACAAATGCTTTGAATTACGTACGATTATTTTTGACAGTGATTTTATTCCATAGAGATCCCCATTAGAATTTGGCTGAAAATATTAGAATCAGTAATTGAGCCCATTGCCCTCTATGGCAGTGAGGTGTGAGGTCCACTGACAAATCCAAATCAAGATTACACCAAATGGGAAAAACATCCAATTGAAACCCTGCATGCAGAACTCTGTAAAAATATATTACACGTGCACCGTCACACAACAAATAATGCATGCAGGGCAGAAATAGGCAAATATCCTCTAATCATAAAGACACAAAAAAGGGCAATTAAATTCTGGAAACATCTGAAGCTCAGTGACCCCAATCATATCATTATAAAGCCCTGCAATACCAAGAGATGAGCAAAGAAAGCAAGCCCTTCCCTCAGCTGATCCAGAGCTTCAGTCCTGATGCTTCACTAACATCTACTGATGCTCTGAATCACAGCATCAGAATCAATCAGATTACTGCACGAATCAAACAGAACTGCATCACTCACTGGCAAACCCAAACACAACAGCAGAGTAAAGTGCAATGCTATTTGGCCCTAAAGAGAGAGTACAGTATGGCAGAGTATCTGTACATGGTGTCAGATAAGAAACTGAGAAGCACGTTGACCAGATAAAGACTCAGCGGATACAAGCTGATGATAGAGACGGGCAGATACAGAAAAACATGGCTGCCACCGGAGTGAAGATTGTGTTCTGTGATCTGAATCAGATGGAAACAGAGCTGCATTTCCTAACAGAATGCCCCAAATACACATATATACGGACAGTGTTCTACGATAAAATTCAGCAGATCCATCAGACATTTAAACCTCTCTCAGTCCAGGAGAAAGTGTCGTATCTGTTAGGAGAAAAGAAGAACTGCTGTGTGTTTGCTGCTCTATATGTGTCTGCCTGTCACCACAGAAAATAAAACACTCAACCTGCCCTGATCTGATGTTGCCAGCACATCTATATTATATTATGCCAAATTACTGTATTATATTACTTAATGTATCATTTTGCTTCTGTCATATGCTATATCCTTGTTTATTTTTATTTTCTATTTATATATTTTCTAATTAGTAATTCATTTTGCACAACATTCTTAATACTTGTTACTTATTATTATTTTACTATTATTCTTCTTCTTTTTTTCTTCTGATAATACATATGTGGTACTATTTGTAACAGTCCAGCTGCAATTGCTTGTCAATACAAAGTTAATTTTGCATGCCACATAAAATACTCTTAAATTGGAAAAATTGAAATTAATGATAGAGAGCAGAGCGATACACATCACAGTGAGTCTCTGTCTTACCCGTTGGCTTTGTACTGCAAACCCATATGCCTCACTGTGTCTGTCACGAGACTCTGTTCCCCTTTCGGGCTCTGTCTTTACATTTATTTTGAAGATGAAGCTCGCGATTATGGTAAGGGTTGTTACATTTCCGACGAGTGCTTGCGCTTTTCAGCTAATTACAATGCACTGGGTCAGTTGGCCAATTAGAGCAGACTGCGCTTGTTGGAAGGATGGACTTTGTAGAAAACGAAGCGTTTGAGAGGCGTGGCATAGAGGACCTACAATAATGTATAGTATTTGAAAATTAATGTGTTTTTTTAACATTAAAGCATGTCAACATATTTTGTTCCACCAAATACACAAAATAATGATCTTTAAAAAAGCATCATATGACCCCTTTAAAACACATGAGTTACAAAAACAGTCGGTTATTTCTGTGAAGGTAAACAGCTGGGAAATGGCATGTTTATATTAAATCTGTTTGGCAGCAGCGTAATATACAGTAAATCAATCAATAAATCCTCTGCTTTCTTGTCTCCTCTGAGGCTGGGACTCTAAATATTGTTCTGTGCTCGTCTGTGCAGCCAAAGGCAGAACAGTTAGCATGTTTTGGTCAAACTTTCTCCATGGCATTAGAACTTGTGCACTGTTGTCGCTTGCGAAAACACAATAGCGGCACTGTGAGTGGAAACTTGCAAATTAAGGGGTGGTAATATTATAATAAGTTCCCCTTTCTACCTCACAACGGGAGCAAAATCTGAGCGCCTCGTTTTTCACAAGCTTGCAGAGAAAGGCTTACCAAAAATTTACTGGGTTAATCTTTTTCACATTTTCTTGGTTGGTAGATGCACCGGGTACCTGATTATAGCACTTAAAACCTGGAAAAAACAGATTTTCATGATATGTCACCTTTAAAAAAAAAAAAACTGAAATAAAAATATAAAAACCAACAAAACGACTGAAACTTGACTGCAAAGTCCAAATGAAATCTAATTCAAAATATTATTAAAAACTATTATTGTATATTAATGATACTAAAATAACTTGTCAGGATATGAATAAATGAGACTGTGTGGTTATATGGCAGTGCACGTCTTGATTAACTTTGACAGTGAATAGCGTAATTGTGGATTTAGCCAACTTTCTAGATAAAATAAGTTTGGGGTTCAAGTACTGCTGGCATCCCTTTCAATTTAAATGTAAAATTAAATCAGTAAAAAGAGTCCTTACCTTAATTAATATCTTATTTAATTATATAAATATTGTCATAATTTTTGTGATGCATCCAAACAGATGCCAATTCTGTTTGAATCACTTCATGAAATCACAGACGTCCTGTTAATAATTATAACTGAAACATGCAGAAAACTAATCCCATCCAAAAAGTGCTACTGAGTGTGTATCACTCCATTTAAATGACATTATAGAGAACATAAATGTGCTGGAGATTAAGTGTATTTGAAGTCATTTGCCTGCCGTGTAATGAACAGCTATGGACACACTCCGAAATGCCAGTCAAATTACTTTGTGTTATCAGAAACGTTTCGTTCCAGTTGGAGCGGTTAACGTCCTCCGGGGGGATGATTGCCACAGTTATGACTACCTCCTAATATACTATGAAAGGTTTACAAGGTGTAGACTGTAAGTGAATTTGTGCACAAGTCAGCCATCGTGGATGCAGAGTTCAGGTGATTTGTTTGGAGAGGTAATCAGGCCCAGCTTTGGCTGCTCTCACATGAACAGAATCAGACGTGATTGAATCTCTCCATGTGGGCGCTGTTATGACAGAGGCTGGGATACAGAAAACACATCCGTCTGCTTTCTGGCTAATCTTTATGGTATGGTAATATGATGTTTGGCCTGTTCGCTGGCTGACTCCTGCATCCCTGCTGTGTTGTCGGTCGAGGTTTGTTGACATTAGTGAACTCGGGCTCTTATTCTCTCAGTGCAGAGAGACATCCTGCCTCACCAGGTTTGTGTGATATGAAAACACAACATAAAACGTGCATGCTCTGAAGTTATAATGCGTTTCAACAGATCTTTCGTGCTGTTTTTTATGCCTCTTTCGTCCTGCTCTTCTGTCTGCTAATTTGTGGTTTTCAATTTAAACAGGAAATGCGTCAGTCCAGCTGTAGTTTGTGTTTGATAAAAATCTGATTGAACTCAAACATAATATTTTACACTTCAAGAGTGTTTAGAGAGCGCTGAATTCTCATGTCTTTATTAAGTCAGCCTGACAAACTGGTGGTTTCACCCTTGACGAGAGGGGTTGATCATAGGCAATCAACAAGGTAGAAACCAATGGTCCTCGGTCGAGGTTGTGTGGGCGATGGTTACAAGTATAGATATGGGTTGTCATGGAGTGTGACTTATATGGGGATAATGGGGGTACCTGAAGGACACGACCATCGCATCATCATGTAATACTATGAAGCGCGGTTTTCAATCTGTGCAACTAACATTTATGTCCTTATTATAGAAGGGCAAAACACCTGACTCAGATATTTATAGGTAGATTACATTTACACAGACATTTTCAGAGACCTGAAATATCGATAGTTTCCAATTTTTATTGAACAGCATCTAAAAGTGAAAGTATTTACATAGCATGCTTAAAAAGTAAGACTCTACAACTCCCTAGATTTGCTAATATAACATGTAGCAAAATCTTTGGATATATGTACTTGTTTAAAAGTGTGTGTAAATAAGATTAAAAAAAGAAACTAAACTTTAATTAAGCAGGACATTAATGTGATCAAAGTGACTGACGCAAAAAATTTTTTTTCAAATAATGCTGTTCTTTTGAATTTTGTATTCATCAAGGGGATCCTGAAAAAAAGTATCACGTACAAACATATTAAGCAGCACAACTGTTATCAATATTGATAATAATAAGAAATACTTCTTGACACCGATCAGCAATCTTAAAGTGACGTCTGTAGGATCATTTGACATTGGAAGACTGAAATTTATCTTTGCCATTAAAGGAATAAATTACAATTTAAAATATATATTAACATAGAAAAATCTTATTTTTTAAATGGTTGCATTTCAAATATTTTCTCATACTTATATTTGTACTCTATTTAGGCTCATAATGGCCGCCTGTTTTCAAACATTAATCCATCTCCTGACCCCATTTAAAATGGTATATTCTTATTTATTTTTTAATCTTTTTGATATTGTAGTGTTATGTTAATTGAAGATTAACAATAGTAAATATATAGTTGAAGATACAGTAAAATCAGTGTATTAATTCTAACAAACTTTTACATGTCTCTCTGTTCCTACACAAAAATGCTTTATTCATATGCTTGCAAGAAGTTGATAATGTACATTTCAGTTCATGAAAGTGTATGTGTGCTAAAACCAGGCTTTGTATATTACAAATACCTAATGAGATCACGTTGGCAAGCAACATCTTGACTTCAGTTCAGCAAGAAATACATTTCTCTTTTAACTGAGCTGATCCCTCTCGTGTAGCATTCATTGGTTATAATGTCATGTTTGACATCATTTTCAATTCACCAGTGATTTCACAGAGGAGCTTACAGGCTCAATGATGGGTTCATTGGTCAACTTATTGATAAGCTGTCTGTGTGCGCTGATGCTGTTATGTCCTGGACAATCTGCTCTGAGAACATCTGGTGAGCATCTCAATTATGAGGACCTACTCCCAATATATGCAAGATTGTAAAGCTAAATTTGGTATAAATACTGTGATGCTGGTCTTTTGTTAAGATACCATTTTATGTTGACACAAATGTATGTTTTCGTCTCTTATTTCTGCACTGGTTAATGTGCCGTAACTTGTTGTTTTGGTTAAAATGCCCTTCCCCCATTTGCAAGTAGGTGGCAAGTTATATTATGCGCACTTGCTGAGGGGCTCTTTAATGCTGCTTTAGCTGAAACACACTGGCAGTAATGAGTAGAAGGTCAGACTAATTAATGCAGCGGTAAGAAAACAGCAGCAGGTTTCTGCTCACAGCAGAGCGCTCTATTAGTTTCATTTTGCTTATCGTCTCGCTTTTCTCCCTGTAGTCAGGTACAGACTCCATCAGCCGTTCTGGAAACTCACCTCGTCGTACAGCCGCTAGAGCTCAGGCATGATAACCTGAAGCGACTTCTATTAATTTTTCATTATTTCATTAAATTGCCAGTCCATTGTGCCTTTGGATTTGTGCTGAAGCATCTAGTCTCTTGGCTTGCTGCTGTCAGCTCTCTGTCAAGTTCCCCGGAACTGGCCTTTTTTTCCCTCTACTCTTTAGTCCTGTTGCTTTTTACTGCATATAACTGGAAATTGTTTTACTTAAAGGTAAGGAATTCCAAATTAGATTTATATTTTAAAATGACTGTGTTCAATTTGCTTCTTTCTGCAAATGTTTTACATGTATGGAGACTATTTTAAGTTTAGCTTCTTAAAGGGGTCATATGATGCGATTTCAATTTTTCCTTTCTCTTTGAAGTGTTACAAGCTGTTGGTGTATAAAGAAGATCTGTAAAGTTCCAAAGACAAAAGTCTTAAATCTAAAGAGATATTTTTTATAAAAGTTAAGTCAGCCACGCCTACCTAAACTGGCTCGTTCTAACACACCCCCACATACCTACCTCACTATCTGGGAAGATTTGCATTACGCCGGCCAAATGTTCACGCAAAGAATGAAGGTGTAACTTTTATTCTCGCTGTGTATTGTGCCACCGCCGCCATGTCGTGAAGACGGTGTGCGTTTCGTTGTGAAAGCGAAACTACTTTGTTTGGCCTCCAAAAGAGGACGATATCCTCTTGTCATGCCTGTAGCTGATCCGTGCTGGTCGCTGAGGATATACTTCAGCTTCGCGCTGCTATCCGCCGGATCGGCTTTCACTGTGGACGAAGCAGATTCCAGCCCGGGGTCATCACATGTAGTTGCCGCAGGCATCACAATATGGTAAAGGACGTAACATTTCTGTCACACGGTTGAGGTATTCGGCCAATCACAATGCTTTGGATAGCTGGCCAATCAGAGCACATTTTGCTTTTTCAGAGCGATGAGCTTTGTAAAAAATCAACGCATTTCAGAAAAGCAGGGCATAGAGGAGAAAAAATTATGTACAGTATGTGGAAAATAATTTTTTTTTTACCTTAAACCGCATAAACACATTTAAATACACAAAATAATGTTCTTTTTTTAGTAGCATCATATGACCCCTTTAAATTTAGCATTGTTGAAGTCAGCTTAATATATAATTTATATATACTTTATACTTAATATACTTAAATTAGTGTATAAATAACCAGCGTTCTCTTCCACCCTCAATACCACAACTTGAGGTGAGACACCCCCTTTTTGAGCAAGGCCCGAACCCCGCAATGCTCACCGTCGCCTGCAGCATTTGCTGCGCCACGCTCCAGGTGGTGTCACGTGTGTTTTCACTACTGTGTTTTGCATTGGATGGTAATGCGAGCACAAATTCTGAATGGGTCGAAAACGCATGAAGGTCGTCCATTATTCATGAAAACAGCTGCTGACATATCTGAAAAGTCATACAAATTAGCCACCAATTCATTGAAACAATTTACAAACCTGATTCCAAAAAAGTTGGGACATTGTACAAATTGTTAATAAAAACAGAATGCAATGATGTGGTAGTTTCAAATTTCAATATTTTATTCAAAATACAACATAGATGACATATCAAATGTTTAAACTGAGAAAATGTATAATTTTAAGGGGAAAAAGTTGATTTTAAATTTCATGGCATCAACACATCTCAAAAAAGTTGGGACAAGGCCATGTTTACCACTGTGTGGCATCCCCTCTTCTTTTTATAACAGTCTGCAAAGTCTGGGGACTGAGGAGACAAGTTGCTTAAGTTTAGGAATAGGAATGTTGTCCCTTTCTTGTCTAATACAGGCTTCTAGTTGATCAACTGTCGTAGGTCTTCTTTGTCGCATCTTCCTCTTATGATGCGCCAAATGTTTTCTATGAGTGAAAGATCTGGACTGCAGGCTGGCCATTTCAGTACCCGGATCCTTCTACGCAGCCATGATGTTGTAATTGATGCAGTATGTGGTCTGGCATTGTCATGTTGGAAAATGCAAGGTCTTCCCTGAAAGAGACGACGTCTGGATGGGAGTATATGTTGTTCTAGAATTTGGATATACCTTTCAGCATTGATGGTGTTTTTCCAGATGTGTAAGCTGCCCATGCCCCACGCACTCATGCAACCCCATACCATCAGAGTTGCAGGCTTCTGAACTGAGCGCTGATAACAACTTGGGTTGTCCTTTTCTTCTTTAGTCCGGATGACATGGCGTCCCTTTTTTCCAAAAAGAACTTCAAATTTTGTTTCGTCTGACCACAGAACAGTTTTCCACTTTGCCACAGTCCATTTTAAATGAGCCTTGGCCCAGAGAAAACGCCTGCGCTTCTGGATCATGTTTAGATATGGTTTCTTTTTTGACCTATAGAGTTTTAGTCGGCAACGGCGAATGTCACGGTGGATTGTGTTCACCGACAATGTTTTCTGGAAGTATTCCTGAGCCCATGTTGTGATTTCCATTACAGTAGCATTCCTGTATGTGATGCAGTGCCGTCTAAGGGCCCGAAGATCACGGGCATCCAGTATGGTTTTCCGGCCTTGACCCTTACGCACAGAGATTGTTCCAGATTCTCTGAATCTTTGGATGATATTATGCACTGTAGATGATGATAACTTCAAACTCTTTGCAATTTTTCTCTGAGAAACTCCTTTCTGATATTGCTCCACTATTTTTCGCCGCAGCATTGGGGGAATTGGTGATCCTCTGCCCATCTTGACTTCTGAGAGACACTGCCACTCTGAGAGGCTCTTTTATACCCAATCATGTTGCCAATTGACCTAAAAAGTTGCAAATTGGTCCTCCAGCTGTTCCTTATATGTACATTTAACTTTTCCGGCCTCTTATTGCTACCTGTCCCAACTTTTTTGGAATGTGTAGCTTTCATGAAATCCAAAATGAGCCAATATTTGGCATGACATTTCAAAATGTCTCACTTTCAACATTTGATATGTTATCTATATTCTATTGTGAATAAAATATAAGTTTATGAGATTTGTAAATTATTCCATTCCTTTTTTACTCACAATTTGTACAGTGTCCCAACTTTTTTGGAATTGAGTTTGTAGTTATTAGATTGTTGGGCTGGGTTTTGACACAAATTTCACGTTTTGATTTGATTCTCATTCACAAGCTTGCGATTCTATTCAATGTCGATTATTTTGGATATACTGTATATATCAGGTGCAGTACATGCCAAATTTTTTCAAGGAAAAAAATCTCTCAACTAATGCTGTAAAAGAGAGTCAGTTGGTACATTACTTTAATATTGAAGGTTAAAATTGACTGATTCGTTAAAATTACACTTAATGAAGTTTTTTTTTAAAAAAAAAAAATAATTATTACAATTCATAATGAATATTTCTACTTTAATTTTTTAAAATCTAAACATATGTGGGCTGTCACAAAACTTGATTTATTCCAACATATTAACCTTGCCTAACAGTCAAATTTATAATGAATATGTTATATATGGTGCGGATATTTAGCAAAATGCCCCTCGCTACAGTTAATTTTTTTTTATCTGACTAATGAGTTTATGGTTACTGAATATGTTTTTTCTGAGGTAAATGTTACGTTACGTGACATTGTTTTACAAGCCGTTATATTGACGTCTTTGCGCGGCTGAAACACAGATTGAGCGATTACATGAGACAGGCACTCTTTCTTTTAACTTACCTTCAGATATTTAGTTATGTTTATTTTGTGCTGAAGCTTGTATTAATGTGGAGGAGACGATCAGTTTGTGTGCGCCTCTCGCTGCCGTGTCTGTTGAACTGAGGCGTTACAGCGATCTGTCACTCCACATTAAAACACATACCTCAGCGCCAAAACGGCATTTATTGTTTGAATACTGCAATACAATGGACATAATTTGAAATCTGAGACTTTGTTTTATATCAAAAGTGACAAAGCACAAAGCTTATTGCGATTTATTGAATGGGAAGTTCCTTAACTAAAATTTAAAGTCCATACTGACAACAGGCTTGACTAATCGAATCTTGGGATTTAAGAATCGTTCTTCCGTAAAATAAATGATAAGAGGTAAACAAACATTTCATCTTTTAGCAAGTGTTTTATTTAGATTTCAGTTATTACAAATGTTATGTTATTAATACAACCAATGGAATATAGTTTCTCTTGCTTGTTAGTATCAGTATTGTACAATATTCCCTATTTCGAATCAATGTGATAACGAGTTATGTACAGTAATCAAAATACTCTTCTTATTTACCTAAAATGTGTAATAATAATGGATCATTGTACTATCACAATGGAGTAAACATATATTTAGTAATACACACTTAGTATACATATATATATATATTATATATATATATATACAGTGGGGAAAAAAAGTAATTAGTCAGCCACCAATTGTGCAAGTTCTCCCACTTAAAAAGATGAGAGTGGCCTGTAATTTTCATCATAGGTATACGTCAACTATGAGAGACAAAATGAGAAAACAAATCCAGAAAATCACATTGTAGGATTTTAAAGAATTAATTGGTAAATTCCTCGGTAAAATAATTATTTGGTCACCTACAAACAAGCAAGATTTTCTGGCTCTCACAGACCTGTAACTTCTTTTTAAGAGGCTCCTCTGTCCTCCACTTTTTACCTGTATTAATGGCATCTGTTTGTACTTGTTATCAGTATAAAAGACACCTTTCCACAACCTCAAACAGTCACACTCCCAACTCCACCATGGCCAAGACCAAAGAGCTGTCAAAGGCCACCAGAAACAAAATTGTAGACCTGCACCAGGCTGTGAAGACTGAATCTGCAATAGGTTAGCAGCTTGGTGTGAAGAAATCAACTATGGGAGCAATTATTAGAAAATGGAAGACATACAAGACTACTGATAATCGCCCTCGATCTGGGGCTCCACGCAAGATTTCACCCCGTGGGGTCAAAATGATCACAAGAACTGTGAGCAAAAATCCCTGAACCACACGGGGGGACCTAGTGAATGGCCTGCAGAGAGCTGGGACTAAAGTAACAAATGCTACCATCAGTAACACATTGCGCCGCCAGGGTCTCAAATCCTGCAGTGCCAGACGTGTCCCACTGCTTAAGCCAGTACATGTCCAGGCACATCAGAAGTTTGCTAGAGAGCATTTGGATGAACCAGAAGAGGATTGGGAGAATGTCATAATATCAGATGAAACCAAAATAGAACTTTTAGGTAAAAACTCAACTTGTCGTGTTTGAAGGAGAAAGAATACTGAGTTGCATCCAAAGAACACCATAACTACTGAGAAGCATGGGGGTGGAAACATCATGCATTGGGACTGTTTTTCTGCAAAGGGACCAGAACAACTGATCCGTATAAACGAAAGAATGAATGGGGCCATGTATCGTGAGATTTTGAGTGAAAACCTCCTCCATCAGCAAGGGCATTGAAGATGAAATGTGGCTTGGTCTTTCAGCATGACAATGATCCCATACACACCGCCCGGGCAACGAAGGAGTTGCTTCGTAAGAAGCATTTCAAGGTCCGGGAGTGGCCTAGCCAGTCTCCAGATCTCAACTCCATAGAAAATCTTTGGAGGGAGTTGAAAATCTGTGTTGCCCAGTGACAGCCCCAAAATATTACTGCTCTAGAGGAGATCTGCATTGAGGAATGGGCCAAAATACCAGCAACAGTGGGTGAAAACCTTGTGAAGACTTACAGAAACGTTTGACCTCTGTCATTGCCAACAAATGGGTATATAACAAAGTATTGAGATGAAATTTTGTTATTTACCAAATACTTATTTTCCACCATAATGTGCAAATAAATTCTTTAAAAATCCACATTGATTGGGTTTTCTGGATTTTTTTTCTCATGTTTGTCTCTCATAGTTGAGGTCTACTATGATGAAAAATTACAGGCCCGCTCTCTCATCTTTTTAATGGTATAACTTGTCACATTGGTGGCTACTAGTACTGTTTTTCCCCACTGTATATGTATTTCTTGTTCTTATATAATCATTTATTATATAATATCCACATTTCCTATTGTATATTATTATTACTTTCATTTTTAAACGTTGTCTTTGAAGAATATGTGTCAGTCTTACTTTTTTTTGTACTTGTAACAGGTCAGTGTGCAGCCTTGTGTGTGTGTGTGTGTGTTTCACAGCACCTGTTTATTGCTCTGAAACAGTAACACAAGGTGTGTTAGAACTGCAGAAAGGTTGTGTAAGACACAGAGAAACAACTGTGGCTTAAGGACTGAAGTCCTACTGGGTTACCTGAAGTGTAATACAGAAAACAGCACATAACTGACAAGCACATCAACCATAATGTGTAGAGGAGGAGACCCCCTGTTATTCAGCACTAATGCTGAGAAACAGAGCTAAGCTCTAAGCCCTACATCAGAACTGATGTTCTGTCTAATACCACCGGTAATAAGGAGCTGGTAATACGATTAGACCACACGTGGAGAGTTTTAAGAAGAAACAGAGAATATAATGAGGACTTACAGTCTCCTGCTCTCCTCAAGGAGGAAGAGGATTTCTGTGACCTCATAGAGAATGGAAGTAAGCAGATGCTTGTGATGGGAGTGCAGAAACTGGATATTAAGGTCTGTATATCAGGCTGAAGGGTTCTGGGTTGTGCTTCCCTCCCATGCCAAACTTTTGGAGCTGAGTTCCATCTCATCTTGTCAGTTTGATCAAGCATGGGCATCTCAGCCTGGCTGCTTGGCGGATGCTTTTGTGACATGAAGAAAGATAGCCAGAAGGACAAACAAGCCTTGTGGAAGGAAGAAGGTGGCTTGAGTTTCTAGCTTGGCCAGGAATAGTTTACCAAAAAAGGAAAATTCTGTCATAATTTTCTCACCATCATACAGTCACAACCCAGTACATACTGGCCATGGTTTTATATATATATAAAGTTTTAAAGGACTGGTGCTACACGGTACAAAAAAGTTATCTCAAAATACAAAAAGATGAGCAGTTCTTCACGGGGGACATATCCATTAATTTTAAGGACATTTCCGTTAACTCTAAAACACGGTTTAAAATTCAAAATACTGGTAAAACACCTGTAAAAAATAAATATGGAAAAATTCCTTCAAACTATACAGTATATTTTGCCCTATTTTTACAGATTTTTTTTTTACAGTATCCAAGCCCCAAATCGAAAAATAAAAAAATAAAAGTGGTCCATATGACTTATTATAAACTATATTCCAAGTCTTCTGAAGCGGTGTGTTAATGTTTAATGTTAAAATATCCAATATTTTGTCATATTCATTCATTTCAAATCTAAATGGTTTTTTAATGTTATTTAAAATGACAATTTAAATAAAATAAAAAATTTACATTTTAAACAGATTTATTTAGTCACACTTTACATTTTACATTTTTTGATATTATTTTTATAAATAAGTATTGAACATTTGTATGTATTTTACATGTTGTTTTCTGGTCATTTTGACCCGGAGAGGGTTTTCTTTTTCCTGAAACTGCTGGTTAATGCTATTGTATTGAACTAAAACTTACTGACATGTCTCACAAAGGGTATAACAACTTTGGACAGAATACATGAAATCCTACTAAATCAAATTGATCGCACTTATTCACCTCATTTTTGCCTGAATATGTCACAAAAAAAAAAAAAAAAGCTCAGATCAATGAGGCCAGTTTTAAAAATAAGTACAAAACCTGTGCTAATTTAAAGAAAACAAGTTGACAAAAAGGTTGAATCCAAGATTTGGTGACAATATAGCATAATGAAAGATTTTCATTTTTCCATTCAAAGAAATTTTTAAATGCGCCAAATGAATACACCAAATTAGGTATTTTCAACACAGCAAAAGGGTTAATTTATCAGCATAAATAAATAATCATACAGCATTGACATGAGGGTGAGTAAATGATGAACGAATTTTCATTTTGGAGAACTATCCCTTTAAAAAACCGACAGAACGTTAACGGAGAGTATTTAAATAAGTTGGCGGGTCTTATAGTAGACTTACAGGGGTCAACTAGAATCGCGTTAAATATTCTCCAGCTCTACATTGTGATAAAAACTGGGCTTCATTCAGAGAGAGATTTGGGTCCTAAGACCTGTGGCCTCTCATAGCACTGCATGATTCGAAACCCTACTGGGTGGTTTCTTACCGTCACACAGAGATATGTGCTCCATCGCTCCCTATTCATATGTTTAACAAATGACTTCTCACCCAGACTACTGAACTAAAGTGCAAATAATGGTCCTAAAATGAACTTCAGAACTTTCTAAACCTTTCAGGAATATAACTTTCTGTAACGGTGTTCTTCTTCGCTTCAAATCTATTTGAAAACAGAGTTCAGTTTTTCATTGGTCCTTTGAGAGACGTTGAATACAGAGGCCACAGGTTGGAGCCGCATGAATAAAATACAAAATGCACTAACCTTGAGAAAGATATATTTATTAAAGCTCAAGAACATAACCCCTGTAAAATAGAGGAAAAAAGCAATTGTTAATATCCAGAAGGGGTAATTTAACTCTGGGAGCCAGGGCACCGCCGCTAAAAACCATAACCTACAACTGGCACTCTCTGCCCCGAGACGACATTGCAGCCTGGCAACAGGCTTCATATAAATGATTGCTTATGGATATGTTCCTGCATGAGCTCCAGCCTGTTGTCACTGTCCAGAAACACCTCATGAGCTCAGCACCGAGAGTCTAGAGGGGCACCAGAGCAGCTCCACCCTGCTGTTGGCCGTCCACCTTGTCTGTGCTGCTTCCTTCTGCCGGCACCCACAGAGACACTGAGCTCATTCATACCCGTTTCTTCTGTTTGTTGCTGAGAGTCTAGAGGCAAATAGCCAGAGGAAATGACACAGGAAAAGCTGAATGTATTTTGGATTGAGGAAAGCAGCAAAACTGGGTTATCAATCTACACGCTGACTGATGACAGTGTGTAATAGGAGGGTGTTGCTTCAGCTTTTGGCCCTTATAAATATTTTTCACCACAATGTCATTTCTACCACATCTCAGTGGTGGAAATTACATTTTAAATATTTCTGGAATAAAATGTCTGATTCTTTTGTCTTGCTAATTTGTTTTATGTACCATAAATAATTTTTGCATAATTTGGCAAAATTACAGCTTGTTTGGAAATGTTGTACAATAAATATATTCTGTTCTGTTCATATGGTAAATATCAAGTGATATTTACCATTGTTCCTTTGTTTTGTAATGATATATTTACTAAATTAACACAGATTTTGTCAAGCATGTTCTTCACTTTATTTTTGGCAAAGTTATTTGCTTTGGAAATTATGCCACAATTGAGGGACTGTGGTAATTTGTGTAAAAAATGTATATATAAATAATTTTCTCACAATAAAATTGAAAAGGTTTATGATTGTTTCACTTTGTGTTTAAATGATCATAGCTTATAAAATATAAATAATATTTTTGAGATCTATTTTCGTGTTTTAAGATTAAAAGTTTGGGTCTAGGACAAAGAGTAGCATGAAGTCTATGCAAAAAAAGGCAATGAAAAGTAGCAAAAATAGTGCAAAGTTTCTTTTAAGACCTTCAAATAATTTGATCTTCATATAACCCAAAGACAGAAAGTTAAAATCTGTTCATTTTAATAAAAGCCAACCCCTGGGACATGAAAGTTCCCATAGTTGAAGAAATACTCATAAACGTCAAATGAAAATGCAACAGAATGATTTCCATGATCCATGATTATATCCCATATCCTAGCAGACAGTTAACCATGAGCTTGTCATAATGTTGACCAATGAGTCTTTGTGAGCTGAAAGGTGGAATTAATGTTCTGCTGAAAGTAATACAAATAATGGACGTTAAATGTTCGAAGGAAATGATCTGTTATATGAATGCATATCCTCCAGATAGGAACCTCATCAGACATTTGAGTCATCAGACATTTTGACAGCGTAATAAAAATAAAATGCTGGTGCCAGTCAAAATGCTCTAATATATTTTCAGAGCGAGTACTCATAAATCACGGTAAAATGAAAAATGCATATGTATTAGAAGGATTTGAATTGTATCATAATGGAGCAATATGTCCATATAATCCACTGATAAAAAAGGAATGAGTGTGTCTAGGGTTGAGTGCGGCTGACGTAGGTGTGAGGCAGAGATCGGGGCCGTCATGCACCAATGCCGGTCCTGGCTCTCTTAACGCTCTAGGTGAGATAAGACAAGACCAAAATGAATTTAGTAGCTCAAAGGCTTGTATATACTTTTACCAATAAAAATAATTTCATTATCAAAGAAAATGTTTCTTATTTACCAACAAAAGTTATGCAGCTTCTCAAAGATGTTTTACATATTTACCTTTTCATTTATTTTTAACAACAAAAAATGTGCACCTTATCAAAGAATTTTCTTTATTTTCCTTACCTTATTACCAACACAGTTGTGCAACTTAGATCTTTTACATATATTTTTTTTTATCAACAACAGTTGTGCATCTTATCAAAGCTATTTATTTCTACTAACAACAATTGTGCAACTTACAAGACGTTTTACTTGTTTATTAGTTTTAGTTTTTAAATTGCATTTGTACATCTCATCAGACATTTTATTTATTTATTGATTTATTTTTATCAACAACAATTTTCGCCTTTTTAGGCATTTTTATGTTCATATTTTAGCAACACATTTTTTGCAACTTATTAAAAACAATTTATTTATTTATTTTTATATTTATATATTGTTTGTTTGTTTATTTATTTATTTGTCTTACAAAAAACAATGTGCAACTTATGGAAGACATTTTATTTATTAATTCATTTATTTTACCAACAACAATCAGCATCTTATCAAATACATTTTATTTTATTTTATTTGTTTATACCAACAACAGTTGTGCCTCTTATCAAAAATATTTTATTTATTTAAATGTATTTTTACTAGCAACAATCGTGCAAATTCACTTGACTCTACAATCAGGCATGTGTGTGTGCATTGTCATTCTTTATGCTAAGAAATCTTTTCCTTCTCGACGTGTGCAACATGTCAGCATCTCATCCCTGTACAATATCGACACGAATCCTCCATGTACAGTCCTCCATAGACCCCTTGTCTCATTCTCACTGAACATGTCTGCAGTGTGACCTTGCCTGTGCTCTCTAATAATCCCTCTACCATTCAGCAAGCCCTCTCTCACCAACACATCCAGCCTTCCGCATTTATAGTTTTCATAGTGCATGTGACAGGGGCTCACGACTGCTCCCAGGAGGAACCCATGGCCCCTGGTCAGGTTATAACAAGGTGAGTGAACCATACCGAGCGCTTCTTACCCATCCTCGGTATCGTATGAAGTCCCTTGGCAAGCTGCTGGAAGGTCTACTGGATAGATGGCGCACACCGGCTTCAGAATGTCAACGAGTGCTGGTATCTCTGCAGCACCTGGAGGAGGTGTTTGAGAGTCGATAATGAATTCATGAGCAGCTGGAAACATTTCTTCACAGGATGTCACCCACAGTGGATGCCCCCCGGGATGAAAGGTGGCCGCAATTTGAATTTGGTTCAGAGCTCTTGATTCAAAGACCGTAATATTCAGCAGCTGGACAGGAGAATGCAGAAATATGTCAAGGAACGTTGAGCAGTTCATGTTGTCAGAGAGAAGAACATGCTTTTACTGGCTAGTCGTGGATGTGCCTGAGGCATTTTTCTGATCTACGAATGCCTGTGGCATCTCTTATATGTAATTACAATAACAAATTCAGCATATGTTTTCTTTCTTCATCTATTTGTCTGTCAGAAACAGCACACATTTGTATATAAATCCCATCCACGGAGGGGCCGTTAATCATGCTTCATATTTCAAATGAATCATTCCTGATGAATATTATAGTATTGTCTTTCTCACACACAGTCTAATTACATTCCGTCACACCGAGAAAATTGAAAAATGATTTTTCTTCTCTTTTTTTTTACCCTTCCCTTTTTCCCCGCCACATTCAATCAATGCTCATTATAAAACAAAGAAAAGACAGCTCTTGATTATGGGAATTGGTATTCAGTCTCAGAAACATTTCTCTACATCCTTTAAACTCTTTTCAAGTCATTTCTGATCTGTCTTGCTCCTTGGAGAGTGCTGTGTGCTCTCATACAGCTCTCTGATAAATCGATGAAGAACCACAGGCGGTCCTAACAAAGCTTTATTCAGAGAGCAGACTCGTACACAGTCCTGTCTGTGATGTCCAAGAGTTCAGTTTAACCAAACTATACCAGAACTTACCAATGTTGAGTAAACTACCTTGCCAATCTACCAACTAATCTTAATTAGTAGATTAATTACTACAGTTTTTGTTTTGAAAAAAATAGTTCTACACGCTACAAACAAAAGTAGTTAGTTACACTGAAATGTTGTGTCTTATAATTTAAAAAAATTGAAATAGCCATACTATTTGATACTAAAATTTTATAATTAATACAAGTATTTTTGCTCATTCAAAAATAAGAGGATTTGAATGAATAAACAATTACAATTAGCTTTTCACTTCACTGTCGACTGGAGTCGTGTAGATCACTAATGGATTATTGTGCTGTTTTTATCAGCTGTTTGAACTCTCATTCTGACGGCACCCATTCACTGCAGAGAATCCATTGGTGAGCGAGTGATGAAATGCTAAATTTCTCCAGAGGTCTTCTGATCAAGAAACAAACTCATCTATGTCTTGGATGGCCTGAGGGGTGAGTAAATTTTCAGCACATTTTCAGTTTAGGTATTACTATATAGATGGTTAATTTATACAAAGTACAACAAAACACCCTAATTTACATAACTGAGTCAAAATCATGGTGTATAGTACAGGGATTGGATTCTGTGAATAATTTTTGTGCATCTGTTTGTGCAAAACAATTCATTAGAATAAATAAGACTTTTTTACACTACAGATGAGAAAGAGTTAAGAACTTGATTGTTCTCTCAGCTCAAACATTAAAGGGATAGTTCAACCAAAAATTAAAATTCTGTCTTTACTCATCTTTATGTTGTTCCAAATCCATGAAAACACAAATTAGGATATTCTTGATGAAATCCAAGAGCTGTCTAACCCTGCATATAGATTTAGGGCTGGGTGATAATTCGATGACGATAATTATCACGATATAATTTTCCTCGATAAAACGATATGAAGAGTTCGAAAAATTTTCAATATAATGTTCATGCGCCAAAAGAACGAAACAGTGCGACTCATTTCAATCGCGCCACACCGACCATTTAGGATCAAAGTTCAAACTGTCGTGCGGCGCGAGCTCACTAGAGCAGATACCTTTACTCGGTCACACGAGCACTAAACAGCGCTGTGAGATCCAGTGTGAAGGGCTTAAATTCAGCGATGAACACAAATGACTCTGTGATTTACACTAGTTTAAAGCCAGATGAAAGCACTGACAAACAGCAGAAACACTGTCAGAAGGCTTTTCAATCTACAAATCGCCATCATTTAACATGGATTTACTGTAGTAACACTCACTGCACCATGGTATTGTGGCAGAAATTTGGGATATTCACACTGAATTTTATTAAAGGAGTAATGGTATATAATTGTAGTATGTATTTGTGATTAAGCTATAGCATGTGTGCATTTATACTGAATGTTTTTAGACTACTGTTTTTCATACAAATAGGCTACCTAAAATCATATAGTTATATTTTTACCATTGTATTGTGGTGCTATATGTGTTGGTTTTAACTGCGTTTATCATGATTTAAATGTATACTACTATTGGAGACCATTGCTTAATTAATTAAAAAAAAACCTTGGTCAGAATAAATTTAACCATATAAAACTGAGGTTGCTAAAATTTTTACAGATGTTACTGATTTTGATAATGAACAAAAACTTACCTCTGCATCCTAACTCAAGCTACTACTACTATCAAATGTGCATTTTAAGAGAAAATAAAAGTAATATTATTAGTAATATTATCAGGCAACACAAACCTGTTTCTTGATTTGAAACAATATCACACATTAGAACATGCAGAAACTAAGAAATTTATTTTTCTATTCAGATATTTATTTTGTCAAGGAAAATGAATGGTCTGGTTTCTACAACTTTCACTTTGGAGCAAAAATCTGGCTTTAAACTTGAAAGAAATAAAGATTTGACATTTATTGTGATAATTATCGATATCGACCGATATGAAAAAATTATCGTGATCAGCCCTAGGTTGAACCAATAGTCCCATTGGCCTATTTTAACAATGTCCTTACTACCTTTCTGGGCCTTGAACATTTCAGTTGCGTTGCTGTCTATGCAGGGTCGGAAAGCACTTGCATTTCAGCAAAAATATCTTAATTTGTGTTCCAAAGATGAACGAAGGACTTACGGGTTTGGAACGACATGAGGGTGAGTAATTAATGTCAGAATTTTCATTTTTGGGTGAACTATCCCTTTAAATGGCGATTGTGTTGCGCTTGGTTACACAAACCGCTGCTTATCTGGAGAAGTTAGACAGTTATTAAAATAGCTTTTACTTTACTGAAAAATTTAGTTAAATTTAGTTAGTTATTCACCAACGCTGTAAGTCAGCGCAGGGAATTCAGCAGCACAGAAGAATGTAAATGTAAGGCTCAATAATAAAAAAGGTGAGAGCAGGATGCTGGGTTTTTAATGTTTTATTGCATGGCTCTAGTGCCTGGTTTTCTTTTCTTTTCTGTACTGCCATCTATCACCTCTATGGCTTCTCCTGAGGGTTTCTGTGATGAACAGACAATGCAAACTCACTCCTCCACAGAGTGACTCTTTGAAGAGTGTTGGCATTTCTGTAGATACAGCACAGAAAATCAATTTCCCATTGACCCGGCCCTCTTCCATGCTGCTCTGACGAAATGCATGCTTTGGTTGGCGGAGCGTTTTTTCTCTCCTCCCTTCCCCCCCCCCCCCCTTTTATTGCGATTGGTTCACGAAGAGGTCTGAGGCATTTACTTGGCCTCTCTGCTGATGTAAAAGATGCAGATGTTTCTGTCTTGTTTCGTTTCTACAATCATTTTGAGGCACACATACTCTTAGATCACACAAATCTGTTTTACTGATCCTGTTGCAGTTCTCTCCTTGTTGTTGCTGTTTTAAAAAAGTTCCCATGCAGTCACTAATTTTATCCCTTAAAGCTCATTTTTGATGATCAGACAGCTACGTTCTAAAGATCAACATATTTAGGTAGAAACACTTGATGATTTGAAAAGCCCCATCCCGCAGGCTGATGGAATTGGTTATATGTTTGTGATAGTAGGAAACAGGATGTTTCAAACTGCATTTTTTGGTGCTGGAATTTGGTGCACTGCAATTTGGTGTTTCAAGGAGAAAATGCTCAGCAATGGTGTTGACTGATGAATTTGCACATGGTTTATCTTTAAGCATATATAAAAAACCCCAGACAGACATGTAAACAATGTTAAAAACTTGGTTTTCACCACAGGGCGGTCTTGAAAATGAAGAAAACAAAGGCCAATTTAAAATGAGCTGTAAACATATGCACAGCAGAGTAGATAAACACAATTTAGAAGCCTTAATAGGCCATGCAGCATTATTTTTTAATAAATAATGAATGACAACTTTTTTTTGACATGATCTTTCCATACAAGAGTATAAGAGTAAAAAAAAGTTTTCTCTTGTTTTTCTTGTACATACTTTTCTTTTTGATAGAAAGTTAAGCTGAGATCACAATTCATAGAAAACACGATTTGTCTCTTTTTCATTCTTTGATGAATAGAAAGTTCAAAGAACAATAGAAAATATAAATCTTTTGTAATATACAGTATAGATGTCTTACTGTCACTTTTAATCAAATGAATGTGAATAAAAGTACCAATTTTTGAAAGAAGTTAATTTATGTTTTAGTTTATACTAACCTATATATTATGTCTCCGGATTCTGACATATTACTTAGTATTAATGTGACTGATGTTTTTCTGTTGACACAATTCTTGTTTGGTGTTAATTAAGGGACACTTCAGCCTAAATGAGGACGCTGTGACAAAGAAAAGTAAACACTGTGTTAGCACATTAGTAACAATATTCAAATGTCATTGTGAAGTACTGAATCGGTACAGCATTCGGCGGTGGGTGTGTTTAACGCTAAGCGGTACTTAACAATGTTGGTGCTTCACACTGTTTTAACACATTGTGTGATCTGTGCTCGGCCACTGTGAACACACACCCACACACACATTAACCGAGGAAGGGCTGAAAGAAAAAGTCTCATAATTGTTTTGGCCACTGAGCACCATAATTGATGTGCAGAATATGAGTGTTATCAGGCAAAACAGCTTGACCTTTGTAAGTTACATCACTTCAGATTTAATGTGCAATATGATGAGTCAAGCTGCGTCTCCACACGCAGCAATCTGCTTCCAGGACAACCCACTAATTCGCCATTCCTGCGCATAATTAGATTGGCATATTTCACTAATGGATTTTCCCCTCCATAATTACTGATTGTACTTTATTCAAATGCCCTGAGTGACAAATCAAATGACCAAACTGCTGCCATCAGGGAGAGTGATGAATTTTGGGCTCAGACGAATGCGTCTATTTAAAATTCTGATGCTGTCGTAACACCTGATGGAATGAGTGATTTGACGTCGCAGTCACATCGCTCTAATTGTCTCCGCACCGTCAATGTTACAGGTAGCTCGTAGTGCACAAAAACTGCTATTTTTAAGCCACAGTGAGTTATTTGACATTTCATGCTTTTTCTGATTGTATTCCTCCACACTGTAACAAAGATAAAGCTTAACACCAGGAGACATAATACCCCCCTAATCAGCTTCAAACTCTCGCTGATAAGAAGAAACCCACACCTTATAAGATTTCAGGATGCATAAATCTGAATAAAATATCCAGTTCTAACTTTCACCCCACAGGTCTGGCGGGTGAAGTGAGTTACAGTCGCCCCGAGCCCATCACCCGCCCCTCCGTATAATTGCCCTAGTATTTTTCTCTCTGTGATTGAATTCATCAGGCCTGCTTTGTGTGCGGCGTGCTGCTTTGAGAGGCAGGGGTGTGAAGCTGCTTATTTATATTTATGAATTCGCACAGTTTGCCCTAGTGTGAAATAATGGGTCATTCCAACACAACATGGAGTGCGGAGGCTGAATTTCAAATGGATTTCCAGTTTCGCACCACTGAGCTCTATGAATGCTGAGCACACGGAGGAGGAGGGCAGGGGAGAGATAGGGCGAGAGAGAATGGGAAAGAGGAGAGATACACTGTAGGGGCATATGAGTTTAAAAGGCTGAGTGGGAGACCACACAGAACCGTCATTGTTCCGGTCACTGCCTTCATTATTAAGAGCCGTGGTACAAAGGCCTCTGTGGCACACGGCCTATGAAATGTACATCAGCATTGACCGGCATCGTTTACAAAACAAATTCGAGCGGTACAGACCTAACATGCAAGAATGTCACGTAAACACTTTGACCGAAGTGGGCTGGAGCCTTTAAAGTTTTCTGCGAGAGGCTCAGCATTCATATCCCAGCCTGCAGTGGCGGTGCATGCCGAGGAGAGCGCTTCTCTTGCACGCCTTGCTGAAGTTCCTGTGGGCTGTGACAGACTGTGACAGTGGGAGGTTTTTCTCTGATTAAAAACACTGAAGCTTGAGCACTCACAGCTGGGCTCTTCATACGGCACACCTGGGTACCCTGGCAGCACATAAAAACAATGTGCCAGGAGAAAAATAACTGTCAGAAAGAAATATCAGCAAGAAGAAGGTCATTACTGAGATTATCTCCCAAACAGCTGAGATGTTTGTGTAGAGTGTGGATTCAAAAATAGGTTAAGTTCAAGAATAGAAATTGGTGTTTGTGAACATGCTTGGTGAAAGATACTAAGGAAATGAGGTTGTGTAGTACAAAATTATAGCCTGTTAAATGCCATTTCATTCCAAAACGTTTATTCTTCTGTGGAAGACAAAAGAAGATGGTTTGAAGAACATTGGACCTCATTGACCCCAACATTTTTCAAAGTGTCATCTTGAAAATCATACAGATCTGGAATGACATGAGGGTAAATGACGACAGAATGCTCATTTTTAGGTGCACTTTCCATTTGGTCAAATCTAATTTTAAACCCAGGTTTCTTGGAATTTAAATCTGAAAGCAATGACACTACAATAAAACAGCCTGCAACAGCAAGTACAGTTGGCTCTGTGAAACTTTGCGAAAACAACACAAAAGAAACTAGACTCTCGTTTAGTCTAAATGGCCTCAAATGAAACTTTTAATGTGTATATTTTAATTAGTATTTATATTATAGATTTTTATATGAATATTAAAATATATTATTTATTATATTATACAGCAATCGTAACAATAATTAAACCATATGCAACAACTAGTAAAGTTGTCTCTGTGAAAACAACAAAAGAAATTACACTCTCAATTACTCACTTCAAATGAAATTTACACACATGCACACACACAAAGTACTTCATTATTCTTTGTGAATTTCGCTAAAACTTTTAATTTAAACTGGGGGGTTTTGGTGGTACAATGTAAAAACTGAAGTTTTAAATAGCTAGCGTCTCCCCTGTGACTGTATGTTGTTTTGAAGGCAAAATGGTTCAAAAGTCTACACTGAAGACATATCTCTCACATTTATTTTCTTTTTAAATTAGTGCTATATAACACATTTGAGCATGTCCCCTTAATAGGTTATCTGTCTCCCTAACAAGCTGACAAATTCTGAGGTACAAAGACAAATAATGTCATCCCAACTTCCCCTATTTAAGTCTCAATGGAGCTGAGTCAGAGTCATTGAGCAGCAACATCTTATGAGCTCTTCCAGAAAACTGCAGACGGTCAACATATCAACTCTAAAGAGGGCCACAGGAGTCTTACGACACGGTTTTATAGCCCGCATCTGTTCACCAGCAGCTCTCATTTTTCAAGAATTTTCATGTTCGTTCAATTGGTTGCTGCAGGCTCATTGAGGAAACTCTCAAGAGAAGCCCAGAGATATCAATATCTCATACTATCTGGTACTCAATCCCACAGTTTTTTTGTTCCTCGCATTATGGCTTCACACGTTTCTTGAGTTGCACAAGTTAGAAGAGTCACTCCGTTCCATGAATCAACCTCTTTGTAATTATGTGTATGTCATCAGTGATGTGCAGCGGTTCCGTCGCTGGAGCGGCTCTCTGTGCTGTAATGCTGCTGTGATTGCGCAAGGATCCGGTGTGCACTGTGGCATGGTGAGCGCAGGTGTTAGTCTGGTGGATGCTCAGTGGCTTCGCCATCATCTGCTGTTCCACTCCCTCTCACAGCTGTGGTGGAGGAGATTGGATTAGCTCCATATGAGGCCTTGGGGGGTATGAGCTAGCGAATGATTGCTTGACTGCAGAGAGAAACACAATGATAGTAAATATGGCAGACTCCATTAAGGGCCCTGTATGGGCTGTGAAATGGCTGGAGGAAAACACAGCCTCCAAACAGGAAATATTCAACGATTAATTGCTTGCAGCAGTAGTACAGCTACACCAGCTCATGTACTTTAAATACTATCATGAATAGCTTATAAAACGATCTGGATTTGTCATGAATCTGACCCTGGTGGGATTGTACTAGAAAGAGACTGTACTCAAAATGCTGTCATATCTGCTGGTTTGTTGATGCTGTCTCCAGTTCATTTCTTCAATTGCCAAACAGCACCACTAAATCCGGATGCAGAACAGATTGTTCATAATTCTCATCACAGTCCAGGTCTGACCTGCAAACAAAATTACACATTCTTTTATTTGAAATTTGATACTAATGACTAGCTGTCAGTTTTACAGGCTGAGCTGCTCAGAATGTGTGGAAAATGCCGGCAAGACCAAATTTGGTAGGAACACAACATTATTATGCATGGTTGGTGTTTCACAATTACATATTGTTTATTTAATGTTCACATACAATATCGAACAGAACCCATAAACATATTACAGGACAATTCTGTTTTTTTTTTTTTAAAGACAGGAACATTTTCACGTTTTTTGCATAATTAGACAAAACTTGAATGGAAATAATGCACAATAAAACATTTTTTTATCGTGTATTTATTTAATGTTGATCTGGATCTATGACAAGGCTAAATAACCTCCACACATAGCCAAAAGGCATTTAAAAAGTAGTAAAATTAAATAGGCTATTGAAGACATTAAACATTCCAACACGATTTTGTGACTTTAGAATTACAAAAAAAAGCTTTATTTGTATTAAAATGTAACTCATGGGACATCTCAAATAATTTTGACTCGTCGGTCAGTGAAAAAAGGCATTTCATCACTGTTGTATCAGTGTGTGTTGTTGCCTGCAGGTCAACACTAGCATGCTATGCACCTTTTCAGGTACTGTAAATAGCTGTAAATTAGAAGATGACTCTTGTTTAGTGTTGTTTATTAGTTTTTTTGCGGACATTGTGCGCAAGTTAACATGTTTTGGCGTTATGCCAGCGAATATGAACTATAACTTTATACAGACAAGGTAAGTACTTGAATTTATAATGCTAGTTTGGTGTTGACACGAAGGCTATATTATGTCATTTGTGTGGTTATATCACATTACAAGTGCCTTCCGTAACCACAATTATTTTTTGATATTTGTTTATTACATAGCCTACTGAGCCCAAGTAGCATAGGTCTCTGCAGGAAAGTAATGGGAGTCACCAGATCGCAGGCCCAGCTCCAGAATCAAATCACTGAGGGTACATCTTAAAGGGGTCATATGATGTGATTTTTTTTAAATTTTTCCTTTCTCTTTGGAGTGAAGCTCTTGGTGCATAAAGAATATCTGTAAAGTTGCAAAGACTAAAGTCTCAAATCCAAATATATATTCTTTATAAAAGTTAAGACTCTTCCACGCCCTCCTAAAACGGCTCGTTTTAACACGCCCCAACATGTCTACGTCACTATGGAAGATTTGCATAATGCCGCCCCAAATGTTCACGCAAAGAAAGAATGCGTAACTTTTATTCTCGCTGTAGTATTGTTGTAGCCGCCACCATGTCGTGAAGGCGCTGTGTGCATTGTGAAAGCGAAACTACTTTGTTTGGTCTTCCAAAAGAGGACAATATTGCTTCGTCATGCCTGGAGCTGATCCGTTTTGGTTGTTGAGGAAATACTACAACTTTGTGCTGTGTATCACCGGATCGGCTTTCACTGTGGACGAGCGTAGTCCAGCCCGGGGTCGTCACATTTGTTGCCGCAGCCATCCGGACGCTCCTTCGTCGACTCCGCCGGCCGCGCCATTCTCAAGACCGCCGCCTCTGCTCACTCTAGCCCTCCGGCCTCCGCTCACTCCAGCCCCCGGCCTCTGCTCACTCTAGCAGTCCGCCGCTCACTCTAGGCCACCGTGTGTGACGCTGTGTTTCGCTGTGAAAGCGAAACTACTTTGTTTGGCCTTCCAAATGAGCACGACTAGAAATCATGGTTAAGTTGTATTTACAACACTGTTCCCAAACAGTTCAACCCATTCTTCAGATGTTTGCATTTTATGGAGTACTGTTTCCTGGGAGAGTAGACTACAATGCAGCTGTTCTGACTCACGGTCTGTAAGTACGCTTTTATATTTAAAGATGTTTTATATTTTTTTATATCTAAAGCGAGTTTTTTGGGCATTGTAGAGTAAGGCTTGTTGTTTGTCATTTCTCAGATCAAATGCAGACATGGTTTTATGTTTACACGGCGCGATGCAACGCAACGCGTAAAAAGACAGTATAAGTCATTATAATCCATAATTATGTCCCCACTGGATGCAACGAATGCCTCATTTATAATGGGTTTTAAATGTTTTAGTCTCGTCGCTCCGGCCTGACAGGGCAGGATCCTCACAATAGGGTAGGGGCGTAACATTTCCGTTTCACGCTTGAGGTATTCGGCCAATCAATGCACTGGATAGCTGGCCAATCATTGCACACCTTGCTTTTCAGACCGATGATCTTTGTAAAAATAGACGCATTTCAGAAAGACGGGGCATAGAGGAGAAACAATAATGTATAGTATGTGGATAATAATGTGTTTTTTGAACCTTAAACGCATAAACACATTTCATTACAACAAATACACAAAACAATGTTCTTTTTTATCAACGTCATATGACCCCTTAAATTAGTGAGGGTGTCTCTAACCTATAATATATATATATATATATATATAATATATATAATACAGTTTTATGCACAAGTTTGGGCACCCTGATAATTATCATAATTTTAGTTTATAATCTGCTGGGCTTTCGAAGCAGCAACTTCATTTGGTCATAATTTACACCTTATGGAAACAGTAAAATTTCAGTTCTGAAATAACATTTATTGAATCAACAGAAACAATGCAATGTGAATCACAACAAAAACAGACAGGTGCAAAATTTGGGCACCCCAATGGAATAATTACATCAATATTTAGTAGAGCCTCCTTTTGCCGAAATAACAGCCTGTAGATGCTTCTTATAGCCACTGATAAGTCCCTGAATTCTGGCTGCAGGTATTTTGGACCATTCTTCCTAGCAAAATGTCTCCAGTTCAGTCAGGTTTGATGGTTTTCGAGCATGGACAGCCCGCTTCAAATCATTCCATAGATTTTCGATGATGTTCAAGTTTGGGGACTGGGATGGCCATTCTAGAACACTTTATCTGTGTCTGTGCATGAATTCCTTGGTAGATTTGGAACAATGCTTTGGATCATTGTCCTGCTGAAATAACCAACCCCGATGTAATTTCAACCTCTTGACTCATTCTTGAACATTGTTCTTAAGAATCTGCTGATACTGGATGGAATCCATGCGACCCTCAACTTTGACAAGGTTTCCAGTACCTGTGCTTGCCACACAGCCCCATAGCATGATGGATCCTCCACCAAATTTTACAGTAGGGAGCAGGTTCTTCTCCTGGAATGCTGTGTTAATTTTCCGCCATGCAAAGTGCTTTTGGTTGTGACCAAATAACTCTTAGTTTCAATTGTCCACAACACATTATTCCAAAATAATTCTGGTCCAGATGAGCCTTTGCATACCTCAAACGACTCTGCTTGTTGGCAGTACGCAGAAAAGGCTTTATCCACATCACCCTTCCATTGAGCTGTGCTTTGTACAAAGTACACTGGACTGTGGGACGATGTACAATGACACCATCAGCAGCAAGATGTTCTTGGAGCTCTTTGGAGGTAGTCTGTGACCATTCTAACCATTCTTCGCCTTTGCCTTTCAGATATTTTTCTCGGCCTACCACATCTTTCCTTCACAAGGACTGTTCCTGTGGCCCTCCATTTTCTAACTATATTTCTGACTGTGGAGACAGAGACCCAATTTAAACTCCAAGACCTTAAACCTTTGTGATAACTTTTTGTATCCTTCTCCTGATTGATATTGATGAATTATCCTAGTTTTTAAGTCTTTAGGGAGTTCTTTTGAGGTTCCCATGTTGCTACTTTCCAGTAAAGAATCAAAGAGAAGCACAACTAGCAATTAGCTACCTTGAATACTCTTTTTCATGATTGGTTGCACCTATGTTTTCAGTCTAATGTTCATTGAGCCATTCAAATCAATTTTGATTTGAAATCAATCAGCATTACGTAACTACAGGTATTCGAATCACCACAATTGAAAGGGTGGCCAAACTTTTGCACTCTCCATTTTTTACATTTGATTTTATTTCATACACCTCAAAACTGCTACATTAAGAATGTTTGTCTGAAAAACATCACATTATCCAGCTTTCTCAAAAAAATGAGAGGGGTGCCCAAACGTGTGCATATATAGATAGATAGATAGATAGGCCTATATAGTATATATTAGTGGCGTCTGTTGCTATATGGTGCAAAGAGCGCTCCGTTCATAATCACTAAAAAGATGTCACTCATCTCAGTTCATCGCGATCTCACAAAGATATGTTATTATCAATAAAGTTCTCTACGCTGCACAATGAATCTCTTATTTACATTGCGTCAACACTTTGTTATAATGAGATGATTCGTGCCGAACACAATACCTAAACAAAAACTTTGAAAAAAGCGATTCGAGCGGTGAGTGGAATCTAACTTAATCGCCTCTGATTCAAGAAATGATCAGATGTCTGTGATTGGCTACATTGCTCAATGCTGCAAAAACATGTAGAAATAGAAATTGATCTCCAGAGCGCAAACCATAACGCACTGGATAGTTTGCCAAATATGCAATAAAATGCCATGAATACAGCATTAACTGAGGGTGCTTTTGATTTCGTTTGAGCACTCCCGTAGGCCTGCCAGATCGATGGGCGTGGACAAAACAGAGGGGCTTTTCGACCATGTTACCTGATTTGCTGACATCATAGTGATGGGTAAGTTTAGGGGTGGGGTCATGTAAGGAGGATCATTTTCATTGCATGATTTAGAAACACCCAGCAGTTTGAAAACACCAATTAAGTCAGAAACGCCACTTTTGCTCTGCAAAGACCTCAATCTAGGCTAGTTAAAGCAACTGCATATAGTTTTGTGTATGTTTGCAACTTTGAAGCCCCCTACAGTTAAGTGAGTGTAATTCACTGTAGTAAATATATCACTTTCATAATAACAGTGTATAATTTTACCAGAGAGCTGTGGGCCTACACAAGCATTTGTTGCTGCCGTAAAGCAGTTGGCCCTTTTCGCTGAATTTTGCACCCATGCCGCTCAGACACTCACCAAAATACTCTCAAAACAGACTTGAACGTGGAAAAGAAACAAACACGGAACAGATAAGGAAAAAGCAGTATGGATATTTAGCTAAATATCATCTTTAGTGTTACTGTTTTATTTAACTACATTTTAAAACATGAATTAAACAATTTTAGATGTTTATTAGTATGTCCATTTAAAACATGCTTCATATCAATTTGTATGTTTGAATTGATACTTTATTTTTTCATTAGGCCTATGTTAAATAGTTAGTTCACCCCAAAATGAAAATTCTGGCATTAATTACTCACCCTCATGTCGTTCTAAACCCGTAAGACCTTCGTTCATCTTCGGACCACAAATTAAGATATTTTTGATGGAATCTGAGAGCTCTCTGACCCTCCCATCGACAGCAACGCAACTGTAATGTTCCCAGGTCCAGAAACGTAGTAAGGACATCGATAAAACAGTCCATGTGACATCAGTGGCTCAACTTCAATTTTGCAAAGTCTCGAGAATACATTTTGTATGCAAAGAAAACAAAAATAGCATAATTTATTTAACTATTCTTCTCCCCCGAGTTACATCTTCCGCTATTTTGGAGAGTACACAAGAACGTAATCAGCGCTGTTTACGTTCGAGGGGGAAAGCGTGCACATGAACATAATCGGCGTAATCAGCGTTATTTACGCTTAGGGTAAAGCGTGCGAATGCATTGTGATACTCTCAAATGGCAGAAGACAGTAACTCGGGCGAGAAGAATTGTTGAATAAAATCATTATTTTTGTTTTCTTTGCACACAAAAAGTATTCTCGTAGCTTCGCAAAATTGAAGTTGAGCCACTGATGTCACAAGGACTGTTTTACCGATGTCCTTGCTAAGTTTCTGGACCTGGGAACATTACAGTTGTGTTGCCGTTTTTTGCGGTCTTTGGGGATGTCATAGACTTTTTGGATTCCATCAAAAATATATTTTATTTTTGTTCCGAAGATGAACGAAGGTCTTGCCTGAGGGTTAGTAATTAATGACATAATTTTCATTTTGGGTTGAACTAACCCTTTAAGTGTCAATCCTAATCCTCCATACTTTAGGTGATGACATTTTAATTGCTAATTTGTTTGTGTAATAATTTTACTTAGTTGTAAGGGAATTAATCATTATTAATTCATTCAGGTTTATTTCTAGCTCAGGTTTTAAAAAGAACTCGATCTGAGAATTCGAGGTCCACCTGAGCAAAACTGACTTTGACTTTCAATAGTTTATACTTTTATCATTACTCGGCCAGCGAGAAGTTGATGTCAGTGTAGATTACCAATTGAATACGTAAATTTTGTATTCTCCCTGGCCACAGGTGAAATACAATTATGATAATTTGTAAGCTCTTAAAGAGGTAATTATTATCAGTAAGCAACGAGCTAGGTAGCAAGCAAGGGATCTTTTTTTGGCAATAGAATTGACCCGAAATTATATGACACCAGACAATTGATTATTTATAAATGAAACGTGAATTTTATTGGCTATTCTAGATTAAATAAACTTAAGCTAAAACACACATACATACAGTTTCAGAGGAAGAAAATTCTTTTAACGGAGTTCTGAGTTTCATAGTTCTACCTCGTTCTCACGAGGGATGTAAATTCACCTTAAGAATTCACAAAGCAGAGAATCTAAATTCACCAGTTCAGATTAGAGAGTTGTTGTTTACTTGCGTTCTGCTGGTTGATAGCTGAGGTGACTCTGTGGCTGACGCGGGCTTCCTGGATGTCTTTGAGGGAATCCCGTTACTGATTGGTCGGTGACATCAGATGTCCTTTGGAAAACCCCTCGTTGGTCTGTGATGAAGCAGAGGCTCAAGCAATCTGCTGAGAGTCTTAGACTTTCAAGTTTGTTGACGATTTCAACGAAGTATCACTGAAGTGTTGAGTTTAGATGGCTGGTCGCTTTGATGGTAAATGTGTGAGCACACGTATGGGCTCTAACACAGCGACAGGCCAGAGCAGGAGAGCAGCAAGCAAGCTAGCTAACAAGCTATGGATTCTGTTCTGCATTCGGGTTTTGCTCTGTGGCATAAGTCCGTCCCCTGACGCTGGCTTCCAATCGACTTCTTGCGGAGGCGGAGCGTGCATACCTTAACAAGAGGCTTTTAATTCATCACATGAGGACACCCTCTATACAGTTGTGTTAATACTCCTATAAAGTCTCTTAAAAGCAAGCATTGTACATACTATTAAAGTTTACTTCATTTCAACCTTCTGCATTTCGGGTTTTCATTCGTTCAAGATTAAGCTTCACATATTACACAGTTTTAATATCCTTATCTCCTAAAAAGGGGTAATTAAACACTGGTTAACGTTGCACCGATTACATGAAACACGTCAAGCATATATATACAACCTACAACCTACTATTTGTGATTCTATGCTCTGATGATTTTATACTTTCAATGATTAGCAACGATTGTCAAACTAAATCTTGTCTCTTTCCTTTGGAATGCGGGGGAAAAGGGAAGGGTCCTTCGGTCACTCTCAGGTCAGACCTGAGCGTCTACTGGAGAATCTCCTGCGGGACAGGGAGCTATAAAATTGTCTCTTTTGTTGATCGGAGTTTAGTAATTTATGCGTCCACTGGTCATGAGGGTATTTCTACCTGTTCCTTGAAAACCCGTAAAACGCTTTTAAGCATCTTGAAAGTACTGTCCTTTTTAGCGTATCTTGAGATATAGCCAAACAGTACAGGAAATGCTTCACCTTCAATGATCCTGCATGAGTTTTATGACTGCAGTTGGCTGGGGAGACGAACCTCGAAAACCCTCCATGGAATGTGCGGGTTTGATGTGTGTGTCTCCATCATGTAGGTGGGTCTGTTGTGAGACATAGATCCTACATTTGTAAACAAATATAGTTCACCTGCCTTCAGTTCAAAAATTACATATACAGCTTTTAAAGGGGTCATATGATGCTGCTAAAAAGAACATTATTTTGTGTATTTGGAGCAATGCAATGTGTTTATGCGGTTTAAGGTTAAAAAACACAGTATTTTCCACATAATGTACATTATTGTTTCTCCTCTATGCCCCGCCTTTCTGAAACGCGTTGATTTTTACAAAGCTCATCGTTCTGAAAAGCGAGGTGTGCTCTGATTGGCCAGCTATCCAGTGCGTTGTGATTGGCTGAATACCTCAAGTGTGTGACAGAAATGTTACGCTCCTTACCATACTGAGTTTCCATCATACAGTCTATGGTTTCCATGTGTCCCGATGAGACAAAACCAATAAAACCCATTACAAACAAGGCTTTTGTTGCATCCAGTGGGGACATAATTACTGATTGTAATGACATATACTGTCTTTTTACGCTTTGCGTTGCTTATTGCGCCGCGTAAACATAAAACCATGTCTGCATTTGTGATCGGAGAAATGACAAACAACAAGCGCTACTCTACACTGCTCAAACTGGTGTTTGAATCATCAGTGGCAAATTATTTAAATATAAAAAAGGTACTTACAGGCTGGGAGTCAGAAGCACCAGACTGTCCTTGCAAAGTTGGAACTGCCCCACTTTATAGAAACATTATGTCCTCTTTTGGAAGGCCAAACAATGTAGTTTCGCTTTCACAACGAAACACACAGCGGCTTGAGAACGGTGCGGCCGGCGGATTTGATGAAGGAGACTTGCGGCAACCACATGTGACGACCCCGGTCTTCGTTTACGGTGAAAGCCGATCCGGCAATTGACAGCGCAAAGTTGATGTTTTTCCTCAGCGACCAGCACGGATCAGCTCTAGGCATGACAAAGCTGATGTCGTCCTCTTTTGGAAGGCCAAACAAAGTAGTTTCGCTTTCACAATGAAACACACAGCATATTCACAACATGGCGGCAGCAACAATACTACAGCGAGAATAAAAGTTATGCCTTCTTTCTTGGCGTGAACATTTGGGCTGCGTTATGCAAATCTTCCCACATAGTGATGTAGATATGTGGGGGGGGGGTGTTAGAACGAGCTGTTTTAGGTAGGTATGGCTGACTCTTAACTTTTATAAAGAATATCTCTTTGGTTTTGAGACTTTAGTGTTTGCAACTTTACAGATCTTATTTATGCACCAAGAGCTTGTAACGCTCCAAAGAGAAAGGAAAAATTTTAATCGCATCATATGACCCCTTTATGATTCCAAAACTGTTTGTGGTGCTTAATCTTTGACTGCTTTTTGAAATGAAGTATTAATTGAAGTCTTTATAAAATAGTTTTGCCCTTCAGACCTTTACCTCGAACATTTCATTTTTAGTCCCCCTATGCAAGTTGAAGGAAAGGCTGTCCTTGCCTCTGGTTGTGAATCAGATGCAGTGTTATTCAAGTCAGCATACTGTCTCAATTTTCTTTTTATCATTTTGTATTCTAGTCACGTCTCGGCTCCCTTGACCTACCATTGTGAGTCTTTTCAGACACTAATTGAAATCCAGTGCATTGTCTTAAACAAAACGAACATGTGACTTCTGAGGTTTTATTACTGCGGGCACTGATGAAAATTCACACGGGGATATTGTGCAGAGAAATCAGCACAATACAATGGTGCAGAAAACACTGAAAGCTCAGTTCAATATTTTACTTTTTCTAACGTGCTTTTTCCAGTTGTTTTATATATATATTTTTATACCTCCACGTGAGTCCGTATTAGGTGCATAGTTTCCCTAACGTAGAGCCAAGGTAGTTCAACATTTGTCTATCTCTGCAATGCCGCTCGATCCCCACAGTAGCTTTTAGAGTATGTTTGTTGGCATGGGAACGGAGTCCCATTATAGAGCACAAAAAGATGTAGCCAGATTGCCTGAAGCCCAACCACTCAGTTTTGGTTTCACGAAGGATAGTGACAGCACCATTCACAGAGAAAGGATGAGCACAATAGTTCAAATGACTAACCATTGTCCTCATAATGTTTGTCATCTCTGCCAGTGTCGTAATGGGGGGAAGATCACACAGAGTGTGATGGTGACTCTCAGTGCAATAAGATTGAGCACTGATGTACTTACTGTGACTTCTCTAATGCATTGTCTTCAATCTTCTGACAGCAAACTATCAAACAGATTTTATGAATTATACTAGGCTGCCCACAAGAATGTGCTCTCCATCTTCTCTGTTTTTCTCTCTTTCTTTTAACTGATGTGAGTCTATACTAAAAAAATCTCTTTACGGCACGTGTTACAAAGACATTGTCACAGCTGTCACAGCTTGGCTGTCCTTCAACCCTTTCCAAAGCATTATTTCATTAAAGAGTTTCCTGCAGACAGGCGAGAAGGGAGATATGAGAGGGACCAGATCAATACGGCATATTGTGTCAGTGTGCTCTGTAAATGGGAGGTCTGTAGCTAGTAGATTCTTTAGACACAAGATTGACCAGGCTCAGTGTGTTTTAATGATTTTACTTTGGATTATATTTGTTCCCCTGACTCATAGAACTAGTGGAGTTCCTGCTTTAGACTTCTTTAGGCTCTCAAGGGCCTTTTACGGTTTTCTTTGCTCTTTTGATGTAAAAGTGTCCTATGTAGATACACTTTAGCTGTTTGTCTACATAGCATATGTAGATAGATTATAATCTGTAATCTTTTGCTTCTGCTAATTGTTGTATGTGCATTCACAAGAGAGTATAGCATTCCAGTGGATGACGTATAGGATTTAGGTGTAGTGTAAGCTCTGGTGAGAATATGCAAGTTTCTCAAGAACCAAGTTTTGTTTATAGAAAGGAAACCCAGTCTTCTCTTGGTTTATATCGAAATCCTCTGACATTTTTCTTTACAAATCATCATTTTACACTTCTAATTCGTAACCGTTTTTTTGTTTTGCTCTATCCACTGCGCTTCTGTGTCTGTCACTTCTCACCAGAGCTTACGCTACATCCTGCGTCATCCGCTGGAGTGCCACTCTCTCATGAGCGTGTTTAAAAAAAACAAAAAAAAAAAAAAAACCGACTGTTTAGTGTAAGCTACAGATTACGGTTTATAAAGTTTTAAAGGGATCATATGATGCTTGAAAAATTATTTCAAATTTTCCTTTGTCTTTGGAGTGTGACAAGCTGTTTGTGCATATATAAGCCCATAAATACTAAAGGCTCAAACCTAAAGAAATATTCTTTATAAAGTTAGACTCTCCCTGGCTTCCAAACTCCTCATTAAACACTGTGTGTTTCCCATGGTAAAGGGCATAACATTTCCGTCACACGCTTGAGGTATTCGGCCAGTTACAAAGCACTGGATATCTGGCAATTCAATCACGCCGCGCTTTTTCAGACTGATGGGCTTTGTAAAAATCGACGCGTTTCCGAAAAGCGGGGCATAGAGGAGAAACAATAATATACAGTATGTTGTAAATAATGTGTTTTTTTAATCTTAAACCGCATAAACACATTACATTGCATTACACCAAATACACAAATAATGTTCTTTTTAGCATTGTCATATGACCCCTTTAATGATGGATACTTTTCTTACACATATGCATCGATTCACTTCAGAAGGCCTTTGTTTATTAACCCCCCCGGAGCCATGTGGAGCACTTTTTTATGATGGATTGGTGCAGTTTATTGGACTTCTATTGGACTATTGCATCTCACCACCCATTCACTGCCATTATAAAGCTTGGAAGAGCCGGAACATTTTTTTAATATAACTCAGATTGTATTCATCTGAAAGAAAGAAATCAGTAGCCTAAGAGGACTTGGAGGGCGAGTAATCATTGGGGTAAATTTCATTTTTTGGTGAACTATCCCTTGAAGAGGTTAGCCAATACTTACAGAAGTTGTTTTCTTTTAGGAATATTCACCCCAATGAGAATTCAGTACAGTACTCACCCTCAGGCATCCAAGAAGAGGATGAGTTTCTTTGTCAAACAGATTTAGAGAAATTGAACATTACATCACTTGCTCACCAAAGGACCCTCTGCAACGTGCAGGGCCGCGCACAGAACATTTTGAAGGGGCAGTTACCGAAAATCCTACTGGGGGTGTGGCAGTTATATATGTATATTTATAGTGAATGTGTTGTGGTGTGTGTGTTGTGTGTGTATTTATGTGGGTTGGTGTGTGTGGTTGTGTATGTCTTAGGTTGTGACGGTGATTAACAAGGTTTTTCTTTTCCCACGTTCACGATGGTGAAACACTTACTACTGATGGCTGGGTTCCGTTGGGGTTGTTCCCCTGTTCTTCCTCGCGTTTCTTTCACTTTTAAATAGTTTTCTAAATGCCCGTGCGCATTTTTAACTTCACTTTCGCATTTGCGGCAGTCCGCGTCAATTGCTTGAATGGATACAACAAAACGGTACAACGACAAACTCACGTTTATTAAACATAGAACTTTTGTTAACAAACCGAATAAAAATAAACACCATGCTTTAGTCCTAAATAAATAAATAACTTGTATTAATATGTTTTGGATATAGCGTATTTATACTATTAAAGTACACTTTTTTAAAAAAGTTGACATGTAATGGTTTGATTTGGAAGTGTCAGTTTTTGGCATTATTATTGCTATCCGACACAGGGAATGCATTTTGTTAACTCATACTTTCGTGTATAATATAGATATATATATATATATATTATACAGTATATATCATTTGTGTGTGTATGTGTTACGACATAACTAACGAGGTCATATTCAGAAGAAAATGAAACCGAAACCAAATAGCATTGAAACAGAAAGTGAAGTAAGCAGAAGAGAATGACAAAATAACTGTCCACAAACCACATAACAGAACATAAACCTGACAAAAAGATAGTTAGGCTATCGTTAGCCTATATGTACAACAGTTAGCCTAGTTGTAATCTGATCATCTAATCTGACTGGACAAGAGACTTTCTAATGATATTTCCACCTGCGCGCGTTCTAGACGGGCTGTCATTCAGTGCACTTTTTACAGTGTTGCGCCACAAGGGTGTATCCAGGGACTGTCCATTCACTACACGTCAAAAATGCTACATATAATAGCTTGATCAGTCACACGAAAGTAATCAGAATAAATATTGACTCAGCCAGGGTGATATTCCAAAATATATTACTAAGTGTTTACTACCATATGAACAAAGATGTGGTCTGTGGTCGAGTCATTTGAAAAACCCCACATCGCTGTCAGCGATTGACAGATTCAGATTCCAGAAGCTTTATTGGTGCTGTTTGCGCATTAATCAAATTTACAGGCGGTCCACTGGGCAGCGATCAGGCAGTGCTTGAACAACACTCTGATCCAATTGGCATCGGCATTGTCACAACAGTACTCTAGCCCAATGGTCTTGGTTGTGCACTGGCGTCCAATCACATTCAGTGGGTGGTGGGGGGTGCTGGGGGTTCCAGAGGGGCACCTCTTCCAATGAGGGCAAAGGGGCAGTGGCTCTAGCCACCGGGCCACCCCCCTGTGCACGGCCCTGCTCTGCAGTGAATGGGTACTTTCAGAATTAAGTCCCAAACAGCTTATAAAAACATCACAATAATTCACAAGTAATCCACACAACTACAGTCCCCAAATTAATGTCTTGTTAAGCAAAACGCTGTGTAATAAATGAGTATTTTCTTATTTGTATACAGTGCTTGATCTGTGCATATTATTTTCAGCAAATGTTTTGTGAAGTATTAAGTTATAGCAGAAACGGCCCTTTTAATTCTATAGGATTAAAGAGTGGTAAATGGTAGCGTAAAAGTAAATAACATCTTTTTTAAACACTGGAAGTAGATTTCAGCAACAATACAATTCTACAAAAGCATAGACTGATTTTTACAGCAATTAATAGACATTTGAATGCAATGTGGGTCAATGACATGATGCTCTCATCAAACACATCTTACCAGCAAATATACACTAATTTTCATCCTTCTCTCCACTCTCTGAAGCAGAACTCTCTAAACTTATCCTTTCCAATCATCCTACTACTTGTTCGCTTGATCCTATTCCATCTCATCTCCTTCAAGTCATTTCTCCTGCCGTACCTGCACTCACTCACATCGTTAACACATCCCTTCACACTGGTGTTTTTCCCTCAACATTTAAACAGGCTTGTATAACGTCACTTCTTCAGAAACCCACTCTAAACCCAACTCTTTTAGAGAACTACAGACCAATTTCCCTTCTACCTTTCATTGCAAAAACACTTGAACGAGTTGTGTTCAACCAAGTCTCAGCCTTTCTCACACAGAACAACCTCCTGGATAGCAACCAATCTGGCTTCAGAAGCGGACATTCGACCGAGACTACCTTGCTTTCAGTTGTTGAAGCCCTAAAACTGGCAAGAGCAGATTCCAAATCTTCAAAACTTATCTTGCTGGATCTGTCTGCTGCTTTTAATACGGTGAACCACCAGATTCTCCTGTCAACCCTATTGGAAAATGGCATCTCAGGAACCGCACACCAGTGGTTTGAGTCTTACCTCTCAGATAGGTCCTTCAAGGTATCTTGGAGAGGTGAGGTATCCAAGTCGCAACATCTAGCTACTGGGGTGCCTCAGGGCTCAGTTCTTGGACCACTTCTCTTCTCTGTCTACATGGCATCATTAGGTTATGTCATTCATAAACATGGCTTTTCATATTACTGCTATGATGATGACACTCAACTCTACCTCTCATTCTGTCCTGATGATCCGACGATAGCTGCTCGCATCTCAGAATGTCTAACAGACATTTCTTGTTGGAATTCGGACCATCACCTTCAGCTCAACCTGGCGAAGACAGAACTGCTGTGGTTTCACAAAACCCATCACTTTAACAAAATTTCACCATCCAGTTAGGCTCCTCAACCACAACTCCTTCAAAAACAGCCAGAAACCTGGGAGTAGTGATTGATGATCAGCTGACTTTCTCAGACCACATTGCTAAAACTGCCCGTTCCTTCAGATTTGCTTTATACAACATTAGGAAGATCAAGCGTCTTCTAAATGACTAAATGTAAATGTAAATGCTCTGGAGTAAAGCTAGTAATATATTCAGAGTTTAAAAATGCAATTCATACATGCATGACATCAGTCATTAAATTATTTTATTTTCTTGAAAGTGGTATAAATGTTTTTTTCTTTTCAAAACTATATAACAACATGATTAAAGATTACATTTCTAACTATGTGGCTTTAAAAAAAACTACATTTTTGAAAAGATTTTACTTTTTCTTTGTTGGGCTCTCTTATTTGTCATTGACCCACATATCCTTCATCTTCTGTGTGTTTGGACTGAAGTAGTGCTGGCAGTGTATCTGAATGGCATGTCTTTGTACCTTTATGGTGCCTGTGACTTGTATGTGTCTGCCTTGACCACCCATGAGTGATCCGTTTTCTGGTCTTTTTATTGACATGGTCTGTCTCATGTGTTTCCCCCCTCTCTGCTGTCCTCTCCTTCCCCTCTACTGTCCTTTTCTCATCTCCCCAAAACTTTGGCTGCCTGTCAGAGCATTCGTCCTTGTACATGTGTGCCCATGTGTAGCGGGATGTGTGAGTTCATATGAGATCTATGACGCACATCTGGTCTTCCACGGCCTGTCCTCCAAACCTCTTTTTTTAAAATAAAAAATGCATTTATACAGAACAATTGTCCATAACAGCGCCAGCTTTCTTGGCTCCAGGTTGATTCAAAGCAAATGTAGTTTTGAAGAACATAATTGATTTAGGTTTGAAAATGTACTATTTGTAATGAATAAGCTGCATAAAATAAAAATCAAGCTATAAATCTGAACATTTAACCTGTTTAAAGGAAAACCTTTATAAATGTACAAAATGTAAGAAGAATATTTATTCATTCTGTTGAGACTGACTTACTGTTTTTTTGTATTTAAGGTCCCCAATGATCTACATGTTACTATAAAAATATGAATTTTAGAATTAGCTTCATATATTCGCTTTAGACTATTTATCTTGATGTCAAATGCGGTTGGTGATATTAAAGCTTTAACCTTCTATTTTACCACAAAGTAGTCATGAATTTTTCAGAAGTGTACATGCTATCAATTCTAGTGATGATGTTTCTGTTTGAGTTCAATTTGATGCCCAGTAAAAACAGAGAGTAGAAAAGTATATTACAAAATCACAATAAATAGCGTCAGGAGTATATCTGTGGATCGCGTACACTTATGTTAACATGTGAAAATGTAGTGCATTTATTCATATCTGGGATGTCTGAGATCCCAAACTGAATGTAATATTTTTTTGGTTAAGTTTATTTTTTTTAATAAGCTCTCATAAGATTATAAAAAGTAAATGTTGAGTATATTTTTTAAACTATTAAATAGCCTTGTGGTCTCTCAGACCCCAAACTGTACTTCAATTATACTGAGCACAATAACGCAACATGTCTGTTTTTCCACACAAAAGCCCTGCGCTCTCTTCATGTAATGGGTCTGATTGTGTGAGTAAGGACAGCCCTCCATGGCCGCATTGTCCTTCTTTCATGTACAGGTACTGAACTGTGGTTTTGAGTGTTTACCTCATTTCTCTGTGGCTGTTATTCCCAGGTTTAAGAGGATTACATCTTGCCATCATATAATGGAGACATCTAATTTTCTTATTTCCACCTTGATTCTCATCACGCTCCATCTGCTCCAGATGGGTTTTAGGTGAATTCTTCGTATGTGTCCATTTCTCTAGCTGAATAACAGGGCGAAATAGTGTGGCCTGAGATTTGAGGTAATGCATCTCTGTAGGCTGTCCTCTTTCACTACATCAAATATGTTCACACCTCGCACGCTGTTGAAGCATTGATCCGCATACGCTGAGGTTATGCCCGGCGCTTTGATAAAGGATGCTCAAGCTGATGTAACAAAACCAAACATTACAGGTTATAAATGATTTACAGCACCCATCTGCCACACATATGTGGCCTCTGTTAACACTTATCAACACTGGGGATATTGCACAGGGTGATGCAAAACATCATTCATTATTTACATGTGTGTTAATGTTGCAACGAAGCTACCATTGATACATACCACAGTCTTGGTTTGTAGCTTCTCTTACTTGCAGTACAAAATGTGAAGCCTTGGGATCACATATCTAATACCAGTATAAAATTCCAGTGAAGTGTAGAAACAGTCCAGTTTTAGATATTTGTTGATGTTGTTGTTGTGCCTCATTGCAAAAAAGTTTACCTGCTGGATATTCAATATAAACCAAACTACTAAAGGGATAGTTCACCCAAAAATGAAAAAAATCCTGTCATTAATTACTCATCCTCGTGTCGTTCCAAACCTGTAAGACCTTCGTTCATCTTCAGAACACAAATTAAGATATTTTTGATGAAATCCAAGAGCTTTCTAACCCTACATATACAGCAACGCAACTACCATGTTCAAGACACAGAAAGGTAGTAAGAACATCATTAAAAACATCAGTGACATCAGCGGTTCAACCGTAATTTTATGTATTTTTGTTAATTGTATACCTTGTGAAATTTATTCTGAGATCGCCATGAAAATAGGCCTTATCGGGATGGAATTGAAAAGGGAATAAATAAATAAATGGTAAACCAAAGCTTACTATAAATAGTAAACCAATGTGAATTCAGCATCCTTAAATGTTTAAGCAAAATTATAAATTCTACATTTTTCTATGTTGGAAAACATAGTTAATTGCAGGATGTCTTACAAGAAAACACTATTTCGTCTGTCAACTTAAAAATGTCAATTCAATTAAGTGTGTATTGTTTTTTCTTTATAAGTAATGTAAAATTAATAGTGATTTTGAGTGAAAATACTAGCTTTGCTATTTACATTTTTTATCAAATTACTTATATATAGATATAAAAAGGTCCCACCTTACAGTGTGATAGCTTTTTTGTGCCGAAGATTGTCACACTCTTCCTAATGTAGAGTCTAGACAACATTGTTTTCAATTATGGTCTATGGATGTCTAAGTGCAAGATTTTATAACACACGCTATTTGAAGTTTTTGTAAAGTACAACAAAGATTTTTCGTTTGGATTAGGTTTTAAAATCTGAACAGTACCGTTTCATTCTTTCTATTTCACAATTTCACATTTAATTTGGTGTAGGCCTATTAATTGTCATTTCTGTGTAATCATATGGAAATGTACTAGCAGTTTCTGAGTGAAAACTGTTTCTACACCCATTGTTTTCATTGTTTTTTAAGTTAAATATTTTAAATGGATAATTTGATCGGTTCCCAAAAACGGTCTGAATGATTTGTTCACAAATTAGACTGATCCAGTAATTGAGTTTAACTCACTGACTCAATGATTCGAGTACAACAATTAACAGCCCAGAGTGGATTATCAGTGGATAATTTTGGTCTTTTCCTCACACTAATCTATACCGTATGGCTTCAGAACATAGCGCACAAGTCATATGGACCACTTGTATGATACTTTTATGGTTCATCTGTGTCCTTGAATGCATCGGTCTGATTGTAATAACCTAGCACAGTAAAAGAGTGACCCACACAATCTTCAAAATTTCTCCTTTTGTGTTCCACAAAGGAATGAATGTGAATGATCCCTTCAGGCATGTTCTCACAGTAACTGCATCACTGGGAGATGGGGAGAGAGAGATGTGAACTGTGGATGTGAACTTCTCACACAGCAGGCTAAATTTCACTCTCTCACAACACCTCATTCCTCTGAAATAGCTTACATTTAAATCAGCAGCCAAGGACATGCAGTAGGCTACTTGCAGTAAAGTGTGCTGAATGTATATTAGTTAAATACACTGAGTCTATCACAGATCATACCCTGCCATTTTTTTTGTAATAGCAAGAGGATATTCTGTTTCGTGAAAGCATTTAGAAATCTATTACAGCTTCTAAGCAAGTGGGCAGGCATTTGAAATAAACTGTTCAGACTCTCAGCTCTCTATTTTGTGTCGTTTTGAAATGTTGTAAGTAAGCCAAAACATGTTCTTTTCCTCAGAGGCTGCTCATTTCTTCACTTACTCTTGATTTGCTGACCAGATTTTCCTGGCAGCGCAGATAGCATCGACCCTACAGCTCCATTTAAAGTATTTACCTCCTGAAACAGTCAAAGGCTTTTAGAGTCTGTGAAATGGAGAATAAAAGTTGGTACTGCACCTCAGTTTATGATTTATGTGCTACGAGGGGCTTGGTGAATAAATATGAAAACACTGGTGTGGCATTAGCTGCCAGTAATAACAGGCTGCCTGGTTTCCTGTGCTGTGTTTGATTGTCTGCTGCTCACTGTGATTAACAAGGGTGAAATGAGACAAAGCAGACCGAATGAGAGAGAGCAAAAATGGAGAAGCTTTTATATGTGAGAATATGAAGCTGACCAAACCATGTCATTATGTTCACCTTAAACCATCTGGTCTAAATATGAGGCAAATTTGAGATCTTTTTCAAAAGCGCTCTTTTTAAAACCACAGCCATTTTAAGCTCTTCATTGTGGTGAATTATTATTATATTAATCATTTGTGTGTGATATTATTTATGCTATAAAACTAAACTTTAAAAGGACAGTTCCCCTTAAAATGGACATTTTCATTATTATTTGTATTATTTTTTAACGCAGCACAGACTCTTGCCATACAACGATATTTTATAGTGACAAAAAAGGAAAAGAACGGCAAAAAAGCAATATAAGTATAATTAAAACATAAATACATTTTAGGTCTTTTGAAGCAATATGATAGCTTTGTGTGACAAACTAGATTTACACTACCATTCAAAAGCTTTGGGTTGGTAAGATTTTTTAAAGAAGTCTTTCATACTCACCAACGCTGCATTTATTTGATCAACAATAAAAAAACATTAATATTGTGAAATATTATTGTAATTTCAAATAATTGTTTTCTATTTTACTATATTTTAAAATTTAATTTATTCCTGTGATAGCAAAGCTGAAATTTTAATATTCTGATTTGCTGCTCAAAAAAACATTTATTTTTATTATCAATGTTAAAAACAGATGTACTGTTTAATCTATGTGACCCTGGACCACAAAAAGCAGTGTTAAGTCGCTGGGGTATTTTTGTAGCAATAGCCAAAAATACACTGTATGGGTCAAAATTATCGATTTTTCTTTTATACCAAAAACCATTAGGATATTAAGTAAAAATCATGTCCCATGAAGATATTTAGTAAATTTCCTACAGTAAATATATCAAAACTTAATTTTTGATTAGTTATACGCATTGCTAAGAACTTCATTTGGACAAACTTAAAGGCGATTTTCTCAATATTTAGAAATTTCTTTTTGACACCCCCAGATCCAGATTGCAAATAGTTGATCTAGCCAAATATCCGATATTGTCCTATCCTAACAAAACATACATCAATTGAAAGCTTATTTATTCAGCTTTCATGCTGAATAAATAAGTGTCAATTTCTAAAAATTGACCCTTATGACTGGTTTTGTGGTCCAGGGTCACATATTGTATATTATATAATATTTACTGTAATATAACACTGTTCTTGAATTTCTTGAATTTAATATTTTCAGGATTGTTTTAATGAATATAAAGTAAAAAACAGGATTTATTTGAAATAGAAACATTTTGTAATTTAAATGACTTTTACTCACACTTTTTTTGATCAATTTAATTAATCCTTGCTGAATTAAAGTATTAATTTCTTTAAAAAAAAAACAATTAAAAAAAGGTGCTTTGCACTCAGTGTGCTCCTCCAACAATACTACTGTATGGCTTTGGAGGACTTGTACTGTAGTGCAAAGTCTTATGGACTAATGGACTTATGGACTGGTGCTTTTATAGTGTTAGTTTATGTCCATTTTGGAGCTTTACACCCTCTGCTCCCTCTGAACTCTTGCGCATCATGTGCAAAAATAATGAACTGTCCTTTTAATTGCTGATTTTCTGTTCTGTTTTAAAATGACTTGCAGGTAGTGGCTCAAGGGCAGAGCTGACCTTAAATCTGACCCATCCCGCAGGTAAAAATCTGACTCACCCCTGCTGCTCCCCAGCACACACCCATCACTCTCCCCATGATCCTCCTGGGAAGACGGAAGAGGTAGAGATGAACTCTCATTCGTTATAACCGAGGTAAACACATTAACAAGCCCGTGCACTGGCATAGATGAGGTCATCGGAATTCATAATGATCATTTGGTGATGCGGCATCTGTATATTTGTATATAATTGAATCACATATGCAGCGAGGGGTCCCAGGTTTTATTATTTGCTCGATATGTTATGCGGTCTGCCTGTTAGCGTGAGGTCACGGGCAAAGAAACCCAGACACTGGCGCTTGGTTGAGAGGGTGTTTTTGTGGTTATGGCTCATATTCATTAACTAAGTGACACTGAGGGAGTACATGCGCGGTGCATGTGTGAGTGATAGATACGGACGGCAGGTGCTCTATCATGTGTCGTAGGTGCAGGCGCCATGACCGCATCAGTCCTGACACTGTGCAAATGGGACACATTCATTCCCTGTTAGCGTTTCAAATGGAGGGGTAAACAATCAAACGCGAGGACTTCTAAATAAGGCAGCACCTGAGAGCGGGATGGAGTGAGAAAAAGAGAGAGAGAGAGAGAGAGAGCGAGAAAAAGACAGAGAGAGAAGCAGATGTATAATCTGTCACGCAGCTCTGAAATACCATTGAAACTGTACCTGAACCTGCCACTGAACAGTGGTTCTCAATTAATTTTGCTTCAGGACTGAGATTTTACATTAGACATCCAGTGGTTAACCAACAAAGCACTGCAAGTTTTTATTGTACAAAAATTTTTTTTTTTAATTTAAACATTTAGGGCCAGATGTACTAAACAGGGCGAACATTAGTGTTAGCGGCAAATAATAAAAGCGGCGATGGAAGGGAAAGACATGCTTTTTTGAGGGGGCGTTAAATAATGGAGCAAACCCGTAATTGACGAGCGCAATGTTAAATAGTGTTTAATTGCGTGTTGTTGTGTGATTCATTTTTAATACTCTCCTCCCATAAATTTTGCCTCTGAAAGGGAAACTCCTAAAATGCATATTCAATAAGGTCAGGCGCAAAAAATAACTGCACTCTAAAAATGCGGGGTACATTAAACCCAGCGCGGGTTAAAAAGGGAAAAACCAGCGTTTGGGTTGTTTTGACCAGCGGTTGGGTCAAAACAACCCAACAGCTGGGACAAAACAACCCAACAGCTGGGTTGTACATTTTAACCAGCATTTTTTTAGCGTGTTTCCATGCCTTTTCAGCGCTCATTATTCCAGTGCGCATTAGTAAATTCCTCACAGTACGTACACTCTAAAAAATGCTGGGTTAATACAACCCAGTGCTGGGTAAAAAAATGGACAAACCCAGCAATTGGGTTGTATTTAACGTCAGTAAACGTATTTGGAGTGAAAGAGTAAACTCTAAAAAAGGCTGGGTCAAACAACCCAATGCGGAGTTTGTCCCTATTGTACAAGCACGGGTTGTAGTTAATCAAGACCTTTTTTTAAAGTGTACTATTGTAACGCCAAAAAGCGGTTTATGCTGGCTCTAAGTGTTAGTAAATCTGACACTTAGTTTTCTTAATATTATCAATTAAGTGGCCAAGTATTTGAACAATGATTAGCTATGCATGGATTCTTCTATGGTTCGTTACATGTATGTATTGATATATTTTTGTTTCTCCTTCTGTCTCAACCTTCTCAGAACAGGACCCTATGACATATCTTTGTGGTCATTGGTACTTTTTTTTAACTTTTTTTTTTTAATATAGATACTTTTTTTTAAAGGGTTTATTCCTTGGGCCACATAATTTCCTAAAAAACTGCTTAGTAGTTCTGTAAATTAGTTAAATTAGTTTCTTTCTACAGTTTTTGCTGGTAAACCAGGGGTTCAAATCTATCTTATTAATTAGTAATTTATTTTTTAAATATGCATTGATTTTACAAATATTTACATTAGTATGTTTAAATAAAATTAAATAAAAACATTAATGTTTAAATAAATTGCAACTGACTTTGACAGCCAGTGAACAGCTTTGACATTTTGATGGTAAAATAATTATTTTCGTGTTCAGTGTACATAAACTGTGCAAATCATTTGCACAAGTTTCTTCAAATATATATACTGGTATATATATATATAATATATATACTATATATTTCAATGACTAAAAAGAGAATTGTAATTTTTAAAAGTAAACATTCATTCCTCAGTTTTCTCCCCACTGAGCACCTGACATTTTCTGTGCATCAGCATTTGAGATACTCAAGAAAGAGCGAAAGATCCCACCACAGCTCTCCTCAAATGATTCTGTGGTACACCTAACTCCATCAGTGGCTAACAGTGTCCATCAGCTTCATCCCTCTGAATTGATTATGGTGGAATTTCCTTCCAGCAAATCCAGAATTACACGGCCTGCTTATGTGAATGTCCCCGAATCCGTGACCGAAGCCTGGGATAAGAGTGAGGAAACCTTGGGAAGGAGTACATTGGTGATGCTCAGCAGTACAAAGAACAGCGCCTGAGCTTTTAAGAGCAACTCAAAAGAGGAGCGCGAGGAAAAAAAATTACTCTCTCCTCAGACTCTTGGCCGCCAGGCGATGGGGAGATGTTTGGATTAGACTGGGGGTGATAGAGAAAGAGCAGAGTGAAGAGTGAAGGATGAGGGGGAGGACTTGAGTGTTTGGAAGCTCTGCCGAAGTCCTGCTTTTGTAGAAAAATTACGGACTGCTGCGATTTCATGGTGGATCCACCAGTAGTTAATGTGCTGGGTGCATTAGAGGAGCCCCTTTGAGAGCTTCCTCCTTTGTTTTTGCATTCATCCTGTTGCCTCCCTTTGAGATTCGAGCACCCATTCCCACAGTATATTGGTGTGTCTTTGGCATGTATGCTTTATTTCTTTCACTAGCAGACCTAGTAGCACCCTGTCCCAATTTTAAATGGCTCTTTCCAATGTGGTTCAATCCGTTTTTCTTTACTTCAGTAGGACAATAGATTGTGTTGAATTTATAATTCCCTTGACGCTAATGAGGGCTGGTTTTGAGATGATGTACAACCCCTGTGAAGCTGCTGAAATGTTAACCCACTGACCTGCTCTACAATCATTGGACCATGGTGACCTTTAACCTCTGGACTCGCCCTGACATTTACATCATGTGAATATTTAGCTTTGTTTCATGCCCCTCAACAGGCCATGTCTGTCTGCTTATCATCAAAAATATCTACCAACAGGTAATTTCCATTTAAACATTCAAATGCCTCCTTGGATTTTTTTTTCACCCTTATAAATTAAGTTTATTAAAACTTTATTTAAACAAATGAACAAATTAATTAAACTTTAATTTTATTTATTCATTCATTCATGTATTAATTATTAATTATGTATTATATATATTATAATATTTAATGATTTAACTTGAGGTAATTTGGCCCTCCTAACATTATATTAGTATAAAACAAATGCAACATGACTTCATAGTCAGATTTAAAAATGAATAAATAAATAATAAAGTTGCTAATGATAATTCTTTTGTAAATAAATTTAATTATTTATTCATTATTCACTTACTCACTTACACACACACACACACACACACACACACACAAACATACACACAAACACAAACACTCACACACACAAACAGAACCTATAAATATCGAGGTATTTTTAATGTATCTTGGCACAGTGATTTTGTACATTTATCAAAAGGTAAGGTTATCAGGCTTATAGTCACAAAACAAACAAACAAATGAATAAATACATTCATAAATGAATAAAAAGGTCACAATTAACTTTTACTTTCAATCACAACTAATATTTTTTTTTTTACTCTGTTGCATTTGTTAAAAAAATAGATAAATATATAATTAACAAATATATTAGTTCAGGTTTTGACCTTTGCAAAACGGGATAATCGTATGACAGGAACCTAAGTTGTTAGCTGCACTGGTGTCTCTTCAGAAAAGTAGGTGCGTGTCAACCAATAGAGTCTGTCTCAAATTCAGAGATGTTAGTCTATGATTTTACCACATATGCTCTCTATTCATAAACTTTTAATGCCTCTAAGTGGCAATATCCTTCAGATCTGGATATTTCCTTTTAATCTGTCATACCTCTGCTCTGTTGCTGTGTTAATTCAGTGTGAGCGTACTTGCCACCAGACCGTTCCAGTGTGCTCTTTTATCATGCTATTGCATACTGAGGCTTGGCAGACCTAAGTGGGCCGCTGTGGATTGTGTGGAGCTTGGTCTGGTTTCAGAGGCTCTGACCCATGCTTTGATCCACTGCTGGTGATCTTTAATGGCAAGCTCTGCTTTAAAGGCTGACAGAACGATTCTTTTTTTCTCTAACCACTCCACCGCGCTTCAGCTTACACAGCTGCATCTTTCAGGTGCTTTTACAGCATTAAACGTCTTGGCAGGAAATTTATGAGGAGCTTTTAATGTAGGCTCTGATGAGGCAAATGCTTGCTAACCTCTAGAAATGTGTTGTACTTTTTCGGGGTTTTAGGTTGTTTTTGGGAAATTCAGTGGCATACTGAATCTATCCCTTTTATCTATCTATCTGTCTTTTATCTGTTGCTCTGTCATTGTATCTATCTATCTATCTATGTAGCATCCATCCGTCCGTCTGTCCATCATTTTATCCAATGTTTCATCTGTGTATTGTTCTGTCATTTTCTGTCTGTCTCTCTTTTGTTCTATTGTTCTACCATTGTATCTGTCATTCTATTGCTTTATCGCTCTTCCATTTTATCTAATGTTTTATCTGTGTATTGTTCTGTCATTTTATCTATCTATCTATCTATCTATATATCTATCTATATCTATCTATCTATCTATCATTCCATCACTCTACTTATTGTTCTATCATTCTGTTGTTCTGGCTATCATTCTATCATTCTTTCAATGATTCTACCTATCATTCTATTGTTCTATCTTTCCAGTGTTTTGTCTATCATTTTAGCATTGTCCGTTGTTCTATCATTCTGTTGTTCTGTCTATAATTCTATCTAGCATTCTAGTGTTCTATCTATCGTTCTATCACACTATCTGTCATTATATTGTTCTGTCTATCGTTCTAGTGTTCTGTCACGCACATGGTGTCATAAGCACTCTGAACAAATTAGAACACAATTCGTCATTTGAGCATGCAGTATGTTATTTTGTGTGATTCCTGTGTTAATGATGTGGCTTTCATTCACCATAAATTGTGCTCTAAATAGGCAAATTTTACCTATAATTGTCTCATATTGGCATGAAGGAATCACACTTATGGTCAGGGTCCCACCAGTGGGAAAATTGTGATGCAGAGCACTTGTAAATCCAAATTTAGAAAACAGAAGCATATATGACAAGAAGTACTTTGATTATGATATGAAATTAAAGATAAAATAATTGTATCTTTAAACCACTTGCCTGTGTTACATTCCCACTAAACCATTTTAATTGCATTTGCCTATCTGAGTGAACATAAGCATTCTGTATTCACCCGTCCTTAATAACACTGGCACTCTGCATTTTAAACAACATTAGTGCATTACTCTCAAGCTGTGGAGACAAAAACAAAATGCTTAAAGAATGTTGACGTTAAAATCAAGCATTTATTATTTGCAGAACAGTCTTTCTCTTTCTCTACCACTCCCTCTGTTTCTAACCCCCTCCCCCCCCCCCCCCCCTTTTTTTTGGGTTTTGTTTTTTTTTGTTCTAACAACAGTGAATTTTTTAATATATGTATGTGAGCTTAATATGACTAATACACCCCGTAATCGTCACCATTTTAGCATATGCTTACAGACGTTTTTTGGCTGTGCCTCTGTTCTTGTTGGCAACCCCCTTCCATGTCTTCCATCTTGTAACACAAAGTCCTCCTGTACGCGGCTCCACCTGCACGTCTGCTGTCTACTCCGTAATGAGTTTAATGGCGATCGCTCAAGCTGAAACGCCAAGCGGTGGTCTCAATCCTGGATGCAGACGGCAGCGTCATTCCCTGTCAGGGTGAGAGGAGTGGGGTGTCAAGGTTGGATAAACTGAGCTAGAGCAGAGGATTAAAAGAAGTCTTTTGAGGGAGGAAAGCTTGGCTGGAGCTAAATCACTGGAAGCTCATAAAGACACAGTGTTTTTTCACATTGCTAAAGAGATGGAGGTCCAGACCTTTGGCCCTGAGATTCAAGGGGCCATGCTGTCTCTTTGAGTATTAAGATCTGTTAGTGAGAGGGTTGCTGCTAATAAGACCCCCATTTGGTTTCGCTGGGCTCCAACAATGAGGAATGTGCGGTTTTATTGTCAATTTGTTCAGAGAAGAGAATTATGCCTGCTTTTGTCACTTCAGTGCACACGTTTTGCAAATTTAGAAACCCACTTTGAGATTTACATGGAGAGTCTGTAATAGCAAGTGTGTTTGTTTGTGGAAAGAAATAAATGAAGAGTTCATTTGCAAAAACCCATAACTCCATTTTAATTTTTTTATTTTCAGAAATCACGTTTTTTATTAATATCAATTAAACTGCAGTTGGGTTGTTTTGATTAAGTAATAATAACTTAAACAAATACAGGTAATTTACAAAATTAAAGTTAATTGAAATTATGTTTTTTTTACACATTAAAAGTTTGTTTTATAGCAAAAGCAGATAACTCCACATTTAATGTTTTAGATTTTTCGTTTAATCTTTGTAATCTCCTCAGATGACAATATAGATGCCTGACAAACGTTGTTGTTGTTGTTGTGATCATAAACTGTATGGATGTGATTACACGCAATACACAGAGCTTTTCCCTCACCATTGCAACGCGCTGCTTTTGCAAGATTCCGTGAAAACGTTTCAGCTTTTATTTTCCTTTTACACTCTGAAGAAGATATCACAGGTTCATCAAGTTCGTCGAAATGATCCATCCTCGATCACTTTTACGGTGCGTTCCAAACGGAATATATCGCCCTCCGAAGGGCACTTCGGAGTGAAAACAATCATGGCCGCCATATTGAAGGATCGTTCCAAACCGAAGTGCTCAAAACTGGTCACTTCGAAGGGCCCTTCGGAATGAAGGAATTCAAAGGGTACAACTGATGGACACTTCGGGCTCCCATGATCCTTTGCACAGATTCTTTGCATGATGCCTCGGTGTGGGCACGTGATGATGACGCAGAAGGGCACTTCAGGAAACAGTTGTTTGGTCCCCTACACCCTTCAACCCTTCGAAGCTCTCACTCCGGAGGTTAAACCCTTTGATTAGGGCATAGGGATGAGCCCTTCCGAATGGAACGCAGGGTTAGTCAGCTTTGACGAAACTCTTCTCAGCTAGCACGTCTTTTCAAAGTGAAACAGTGACCTGAGTAGAGCGCACTGATTCGCTAAAATGGACTTTATCGGCTTCTGTTCAAAAACAACAAAGGCGCTTGTCACTTCTGCAGTAAAACGTGAACTCGCGATGCCTTGAAAGTGGACAAAACCGGCTTTTTGACAAAACTGCACGGCAATCAGCTCATTTTTCAATTGTGAAAAAATTGTGTCTCACAATTGCCACTTTTATTTTTCATAATTATGTTGCAATCATGAAAAACGTCACAATTACGAGAAATTATTCAACTTTTTCTCGTCATTGCAACTTTCTCCTAATTGTCACTTTAAATCCGACAATTGTGACTTTCCTGAAATTGTAACTCTATTTCTTGCTGTTGTGACTTTTTCTCATAATTGTAACTGGAATTACATTTTTAAAATTGCATTTTGGTCTAGTAATTGCAACTTTATCTCATAATTATAACTGTATTTCTCATAATTACAACTTTATTTATCACAGTTGTGACCATTTCTTATAATTGCTAGTTAAATTCACATAACTGTGACTTTTTCTAGTGATTGCAACTTTATCTCATAATCACGACTTTGTTTCTTGTAATTGCAGCTTTATTTCTAACAATGGACTTTTTCTCATAATTGCAACTTAAATTCTCAAAATTGCGACTTTTTCTAGTAATTGCAGCTTTTTCTCATAATCATAACTTTGTTTCTTATAATTGCGACTTCATATCTCACAATTGTAACCCTGTATTTCATAATAGCAGCATTAGTCTGTAATTCACAAGGTATTTTATTTTAAACTAATTCACAAATGTCCATTTCATTTTTTTACTCTAAGGCAGAAATGGCCTTCCATATATCATTGTAAAACGCATATCGGACGACCAATAATACAAACATTAGTGGATAACATGCTAATTTAAGTTCATATATAATATATCAAATAAAGTGTTTGTGGTGGTTGCAGCCCTGGATTTGACACATTAACATAATAACGTATTAACACTGTAAATTCAATACTACAAACAGTGTACTTTTTGCACAGGATAGACTGGGACCATATATGCCCCTAAGTAATGTTAAAATTTACACTTTAAGTGTTAAATTGACACTACATTTTCTACTTTGTAGTTTTACCCAACTGTTCACATATAGACAAAAAAACAAAAGGCTTGATCTTCACAGTCTATGTTCTCCACAAGGGGACGCTCTGTTCTGTGTTAGCTGCTGTTAAAACACATGTATGATGTCATGTGTCTGGTGTCTGCAACCTTTTCCCATGCATTGCAGGCACATTAGCATTAACTCAGTACACAGTGACACAGGACATCCTGGACAGAGCTGTATACAAATAGGACAGGCTGAAATGAAGCAGGATTTCTTCACAATCCCTGGATCCTTCTTTCCCTTCCCTGCCCCACCTTTAACTCTCCCACTCACCAGACTCACACGGAATCCACGCCTGCCGTTCACAAAAAGCTCTGCGGATTTAAAACACCCATCAATCACAACCCTTTGTCTATTCTTTATTATATATTTGGCAAATTAGATTATGCTTTAGCTACCAGTAAGACTTTAGTACACACATTTTACCGTTGTATATCGATCCATTTATGTTCCTCTCAAAATCAGAAGAGGAAATGCTGGAAATGTCCATTTGAACCTGTGACTCAACTACAGCTTAAATACTGCGAGAACAGACTCACTTGTAAACACATACAGCAGTCCATAAATGTAAATTACACTGAGGATGACCAAGAGAGGCGGGACTGGACCTTTTCGCCAGGGGCTGGATTCACAAAATATTTGTGAGAAAATTCTTTGTAAGAAAACTACTGTTTCGTCTTATTTTCTAACTTGAAAAGTTTTGAATATTTTGTATTCCCAAAAAGACTTTGAAGAAGTTTTTGTCTTTTCTTAGAATGAGAGTCTCCAGAGTCAGAACCTTAGAGTAATCTAAGAATGAAAAAATCATCGCATTGAATTGATCAAGTCCTGGTACTTAAAAAAAATGTAATACGATCCCCCTATTTTAAATGCAGAAGTAGCCTGTTTCGATATATTTCCGATTCATATATCCGCGGTAGGACTCATAGACGGCTAACAAAGTGCAGTAATGGTAAACGTTGTTTGCACTACAAACCATGGTGTTTTATTTAGACAATACATTAAAGTATATGGTAAGAGCACCAGTTTGAGATCTTCCGCGCAACAGTTTTTTGTATATATCTGAAAAATAGCGTGGAACATGCCACTGAATCCAGACACATCTCATGTTACCAATGGCCATAACTGCTCTCCTAACGGAAAAAGGTGAATTCTCAAGTTATATTGACTTACTAATGCTAAACTTCTTGTATTAGAGTCCCTTCATAATAGCTAATCAAAATTGAATTGTACTCTCAAGATAGTCCCCTCCAAATGAAGTCTGCATTATTACTTACCCCAAACCTGTTGTGTGACCAATAGAATTTGAAGAATAGTTTGTAACCAAACAGTTTGTGTGTTCCATTGACTTCCATGTATTTTTTGTCCACACAATGCCGGCCCTGGTCCTTCCGTCCTCCACACTGTCACCTTCCTACTTTATCCTCTGGAGCTCCTCCTTGGGGATTCTCGAGACCGTTATTGGGCAGTTGTCGTTGCGTTAGCATTTACTCCACTGGCCTCGCTCCGTTCCCACGGCTCTCAGCCCCGCCCCGCCGTCCCGCAAGATCACTGGAACTGAAAACTGTTTTAGTTCCAACATTCTTCCAAAAGAGCTTTTTTTTTTTATTTTTTTCACAGAAGAAAGAATTTCCTACAGTATGGTTGGTGAGTAAATATGACGTTTGCATTTTTGGGTAAAAACATTATTCAAGGTTTTTTTCAAGAATTGCAATTCTTTTTCAAGATTTTTTCAAAAATAAATTCACTTCAAGGCCCAGAGAGGTAGAAGGACATCAATAAAAAATTCCATGTGACATCAGTTGTTTAACCGTAATGTTATAAAGCTACGAGAATACTATTTGTGTGCAAAGAAAACAAAAATAGTGACTTTATTCAACAATCTCTTCTCTTCTGTGTCAGTCTTTGACATGCGTTCGTGAGAGTTCTGAAGAGGAACAAAGGTCTTATGGGTTTGGAACGACATGAGGGTAAGTAATTAATGACAGAATTTTCATTTTTTTGGGTGAACTATCCCTTTAAAAACTTAACCCTTATTTATCCATTTTTTCCTTAGGAAAAATCATGACTTTGTCCCTAGCACTGTCATTTTCTCTTCTCCCTCTTTTACTCATCCTTCGTCTTTTTCCCCCTACTCTACAGGAAGTTGTGTGTCATTGAGAAGCCAGCTAATGAAATAAGATCATAGATAGCAACTCAGCTCTCTGTCAGCCCGTCTGTGGTCAGTATGGATAGTCCAATTAAAGTCAGTCATTAAATGCTTAGCATGAACAGAGCATCTCCTGCAGTCACGCAGGTGCTCAGAGTCGGCGGGCCTCCGCTTTGAACGGGGGCCTCAGCGCTAGCTCTCTGTTTACATTCTTCCGCTGTCTGAGGCAGTAAAGCACCACAGCCTGAAGTATGTTAGCTTAGCTTAACTAAATTAGCCACACTTTGAGAAAACCCACAGTGACCGCTCGCCTCTATTGCCCTTCGGTGGGGGAAGGGGGTGGACATTCTTACTCATTTACAGCCCCCGTTTATGGCTCTCTTCCTTTTTTGTCCCTGCAATTTGTGCTACAATAATTGTTTTACTACACACAAAATGACTCCCTACCCAGCATGCTGCCTTGAATTCGCCCTCCTGGAGTATTATAGATTGTTTAAGTTGTAAGATAAACAGGTTTGGGGACCTGAGGCTGTGGAATGCATTCAGTGGGTCAAGCTAGCGTGATTTATAGGCGCCTATGATGAATTGCCTCCCTTTTCTGGGGTTAAGAATGATCAGATTTACCTAACGGAGAGCAGTGAACTAATCTGTGGATTCAGCTGTGACCCTTGTACCCTCACACCTCAGGTTGGTGAGCGAATGAGGTGAGTTTGTTTAATCTGACCCTCCTCGGCGTGAGTGTTATCAGTCAGAGCATCTACTCAGGCCAGACAGCAGGGCAAAGAGCAGGCGGCTCAGACGAATGAACTCGGACTGTTCACAGATTAGAGAGATGCATGTTTTATCACTGAGAATATTCTTCTACAGCTTTATTTATATCGCCGCTTCTGTGCAAGATGAATTGTCTCGTGGGAATGAGTTTCATTTGACTGAACAGAGTGACCGGGGCAGATGTAATCATTGACTGGCATACTTCACTTCCAAATGATGTCTGGTAATAGCGATGCAGGTCATCAGACCTTATCATTAAATTAAATATCATGCAAATCTAATCACTGTGCTATTTGTACAGTCTGGAAACTCCAGAAGCATATGACTAGAGAGAGAAAAAGGACATTTTAGGATAAGAAGCCCTTTTTTTATTTGAGAAATCTGTAGTGGCTTCACACAGTGATTATGAAATAACAGTCTGGCTTCAGCCGTCACATCCAGAACATGAGATTCGGGTCAGATGTGAGCTAATGCCACTGCTTAGTCATGCACACACATATGGTCAGTGGGACGTTCAGATCATTTTGCCCATGGGAACAGAAACACTCGTGCTTGCAATCAAATTAAATTGACTTTCATCTATAATATATCATTAAAATATTTTTCTTTACATAATTAATTTTATTGTTGTATTTTTGTTATGTTATGTAGTACATTTTGAACTCTTTTAACTTGCTTAAATTAATATGCTTGTATTTTGTTTCTATAAAATAGCATACTAGACCAGACTCAGAAAAATGCCCTTACTAAAACTTATCCAAAATGTATTAATTATGGATGCATATCGGTTATTGGCCGATATTATGGATTAATTTATTTTTAATTTATTGATATCAGTTGATATTTATTTGTGCACAATTATTTGTAATCTTTAAAAAAAACATTATCATTTAATAATATAATAATTTAGCAAATCTTAAAATAATTACCCACTTTTCAGACTATACATTGTATGCACTAAATTCACTTGTAGCATTTAAAATAATTGATTGTAGTTTTTGTTTGTAATTCATTAAGACAAAAAGTATATTAAATGTAGCCATTTATCAACCTTAACTTGAAAATAGTTATCAGCATTGGCCAGAATATTAATATTGGTACATTCATAATAATAAAATGAACAGGATGCTTAACCAGATGAAAATAAAGACCCAATGCTCAATGAAAGTCAATGCTTCGTGAAGGATTGAGAGCAATAGGAAATTTTGGTAACACTTTAGAATAGGGACCAATTCTCACTATTAACTACGAATTTTGCCTCAAACTCCTAATTTGCTGCATGTTAATAGTTAGTAAGGTAGTTGTTAAGTTTAGGTATGGGGTCGGGTTAAGGGATATAAAATGTGGTCATGCAGAATAAGACATTAATATGTGATTTGTAAATACTAATAAACAGCCAATATGCTAGTATGCATGCTAATAAGCAACTAGTTATTAGTAAGAATAGGTCCTTAAAATAAAGTGTTACCAGAATTTTGATGGGTTTTTTTTATTTTGAAATTATCAAACCAATTTCTTTACATTTTTAATGGCAAATGCAATATCCCCAAGACAAAAACTTGTTTGTTTTGATTAAACAAATGAAAATGTTAATATTTGTGGAATGTTTCTTCATAATTTGCCAATATTTATCATGTTAGAAGCCAAAGTAGTACAATTATTTAAAATCTACCTCTGTTTTTTCAATTGTGATATTGTGCACATCTTTAAAAATGAATAGGTTTAGTATTTTATCCAATATATTAGGATATATTTGATAGAGACGTGAACATTTATACTATTACACAGTATTTGCATACTGCATAGTAGGTTTACTTATCAAAACCTCTGACTTGTTTTCAGAGAGTGGCAAACAGAGAAGTCATTGGTGCCGCATTGATGTCATGCTACATAAATACCTGAACTGATTAGGTCACTGTGTGAAATCAACAAGTAACAAGCAGATCTCAGGATTAAACTCTGGAGAATATCAGCCGGAATGTTTAATTGCCTTGTGGCGAGATTTGGCTGGAGTGCCGCGATGGCCTGTTAATTAGAGGACAGCCTGCTAAATGAAGCATACCTGTGACATGTTGTTTCTGCTCACTGCTCTCTCACACTCTAATTACAAGAGAAAGAGAGAGCCGGCTCTTTGTTTTGCACCTTGTTTCATGTGTCAGTCTGGAGAATGGTCTCTCTTCGCCGGCTGTCACAGTAACGACTTAAACGCACACACATGGTTCAACTTGAAGATCCTAAAACGTGTCCCTATTACTATCCAATTAACCAAATTAACTTCTACGTATTATCCTATGTGTGCCTTCTGTCATTATACACACATTCAACATGGTTAAGCTGTCAGAAAAAACACGAACAAATGTCTGAATTGTGGTGTTGGAAGTCTTTAGGACTCAATTTCCATTGCTGCATCTCCACCGAGCTGTAGGTAAATTAAATGTTATTCTCCTGAGCAGACGAGTAATGGATGTTTAACAAGCATGTCACTCAGTGGATGGCTTTATAACCCCTGTCTGCTCGTGATATATCAGTTATATCCATCAGCTTGGCTGAGCGCCACACTTCAAATAAATGTCAAATAAATTCTCCGTTTTTACAGGGACCAAAACAACAGGAGCCCCCGTCGCGTACTGCACGCTGGAAATAAGTGCAAAAAGTTTTCAATATTCAGCCTGGATCTTCAATACTTGCAGCTTGAAGATTTGTTCAGGCTCAATGTGTAAAACAGCTTGAGGTAGCCAAGATCAATACAATCATTTTTAACAGAGGGGCGATATTGATCGCAGAGAGTGTCTTTCCTCAAGACCCAATCTCATTGTTGCAGACGCGTGTATTATTGTAATCATTAAGATGTTTCATCTGCCAATCTGGTGCAGGAGTAGTTCAGAGGAGCCCGGTTGAATGGAGAGTGTGCGTGCGTCCCTGACACTGAAGCTCAAAGCAAAGATGAGAAAATTCTATGAGCTCAAATGTATTTTCCATGCATTATCTGCTGTGTTATTTCTTTTTTCTGCTCCCCCTCTAAAAGCACACACATCCACGCCAAGGTGCGCTTTGGATTGTGACGAATGAATCAGCGAAAGCGCCGGATATGTGAATAAAATATGCGGCCATGAATCGGATTCGTCTGTAAAGGCTCATTAAACCAATCCACATCCATCAGGGACCTCCAGGGAGGCAGGGGAAACTGTCCATCACTCAAAACCTGGCCTGACACGCTCAGCTCGACTCCAGCGTCCCCTTAACAAATAATTGTCTCTCCTCTCGGGGGAGGCCGTGACATCACGACGGGCTGCAGCCAGTCTCTTATCCGTCTTGCCCAATAAACAGCTTGCAGCCATTATAAAATCCTACAATCCTGGGTAAATACCACGGTCATTATGGTGGTGCTAAATGGCAGGCCTTGCTCTCGCTGGGATGGGGGGTAAATGCCACCGGGGTCATCGCTGTGCCAAGCGGGCAAATAGTACTGGGTCCTTTCTGAATGATCAGCCACATGGTAAAGGGCAAGGGGTTTCTTTCATACTGACTGGCGATGAGACATCTGAACTGTGAAATTGCTTCGTAAAGATGTCTCAGTCTTCATTCTGAAGCACAAATGCATGCTCTTAGTTATCTGACTGGTTCGTCTTTTACAATCAATTATGCCTTGGTGGTCCACATGAGGCTCTGACGTTCATTGCTATTCAGGATGATAGATATTTGTCTTTGCATGTTTGCTGTGTGCTCTGCTTGCCATTGGGGCTTTTAACAAAACCATGATAACACAGAGAAGAGATAACCTTAACAACTCTGACACAATAAAACATAATTGACTTCACCATGACCTCCCTTTATCCTTTTTCTGGCATTTTTTTTTTTTAGTGCCATGCACATATGTAATTGCTTTGTTAATATTTGGCATATTTATACAATTGCCAGTTGGAATTGTAAGCCTTTTGTCAGCTTGTTGGGCCAAACAATCTACATAATTTGCTGTAATTTATTCATTGGATCACATTTGCAATGAGAAAGAACAGCATATTCATAAAGAGTAAATGGGGTAGATTGAGTGCAATCATAAATTGTGCATCGCCAGAGTCCATTGAATGTGATTCTTATTCACACTTTGTGAATATTTCCAGTGATTTCCTCTTGATGGTTCATCAGAGCTCCCGACCCTGTCTGTTTGTCCTTATACTGCTCATTCTGAAAGAATAAGAAATAATCTAAAAAAACTAAATCAGTAAATAATTAAACTAACCAGCAATTTAATTTTCATATATTATTTTGTAATAAACTCAAATTATTTTTTTTCATGTTAGATTTATTTTTTCATAATAAAAATATTATTTCCATTGTTGATCATAATAATAGACTGACTTTTTTGGTTTATTAACGATTAGCTTAACAACGTAGCACCTAATGTCTGTTGATTGACATTTGTGAAAACTTCTTTGGGGAAATCAGACTTTAGACATTTGTGAACTTTGGAAATAATATTATTTGATATTATTTAAATAATGCATGTATGTATTTAAACTTTAGTTTTGTGCTATTTAATATTATGCAATGTTTTAAACAGTAAATTCTGTTGGCTTCATGGTTTCTTTTGTTATACGTTGGTAAATTGAATTGATTAATTATTTCATTTACAGTTCTTTGGTCCTCCATAAAACAGAATCACACTCTGATTTAGAGATCTGTTTAGTTTGATTAAATCTAGATTACCTTCTCGCTCACTTTTTAGATCTAATATTGGAGTCAAATGTTGCATTTGGCTCAGAAACTCAAGCTATTTAAAGAACCGCTCCTGCATCTCCGATAACATCTGTTTGTTTAATGCATGCTTATTTTCCTTTAATCGTATCCAGCTTTCATTCGCCCGAGATTTCTTTGAATTCAGCTCCTGTAATAATTTTTTCGTGCAATGCAATTGACCATTTTTATTCTTCCACTCGTGTTCGCATGCAGCCAGTAAAACGTGTTGCTTTCTCTTCTGGGCTGTTATTGGATTTGTGAAAGATGGTGGCCCATGACCAGACTGGTGGTGTGTAGCATTGTAATGAGGCGCTCTTCCTCTCACATATCATTACGGACAGGTCTCTGGAGACCATAAATCTCATCTCCTGCACTAATCACAGTAACCCTTTCTCTTCCTCTACCTTTCAGCCGCCACATTCAACATGCTTCACTTCCATATCAGAGCCGTTTTCCCGACCGCAGTTGTTCCCACAAAAGAAAGGCATTGTGAAGTGAGAGGAGCCCTTGATATGATCCAGTGTCGGCCCGCTGGTCTCATTAGAATGTCTCTATAATCCCACAGAGCACATTTCTGTAGTTACCGCTTGAAGAAAAGCACTGCACTTAAAAAAAACACCTTCTTTCCAGCTCTGTGGGAAAGTCTCTTGGGAGCACAGATGGAGAACGACCATTTCACCACTACTAAATCTCCACTTCTGCACGGCTGGTGCTCGTAAACTGGTTTACAGTATGAAAGTGAGCTCAAGGTGTGTTTGTGGAAGTATATGTGTGTTTGCTTTAGATCATATATGTAGTAAGTATAGAAGTGAGAGTATTTGGTGCACACATGCTATAGTAGTGGGGAGGCTTTGTTTGCTTTGGGGGAGTTAAAGTGTCACCTGCTGCAACTAAGTGCTTTTTTTCCTCCTCCCCCGCTGAGCTGAGCGGTGGTATCAGTAGGTCAGTGCTCATTTTTCTCCTTTTGAACTGATGAGTTCATATTGTAGATAATATGCTATATATGCTCAACCAGGCTGCAGTTATTTAATCAAAAATATAGTTAAGAGTAACTTAGGAAGTACTATGACCCTTAAAATCCTGTTGTTCTATTGTAAATATATTTTAATTTATTTTAAAATGCAGTTTATTCCTGTGCTTGCAAAGCTGAATTTTCAGCAGCCATTGCTTCAGTTTTCAGTGTCACATGGTCCTTCAGAAATGACTTTAATATCCTGATTTTGGTACTTAAGAAACATTTTTTATTATTATCGATGTTGATAGAAATGTATATTTAAGCTTACATTTTAAATGTATCTTTTATTCGGTTTGTGATGCATCCAAAGACCATACACAGCATTTATTTGAAAAATACCTCGTTAAAAATTTAGTTTTTTAAATATGTTTTTTACTGTCACTTTGAATCAATTATTGCTCCTGATGCATTATTTTATTTAAAAATATACATATCAAAACAGTTACCAAGAAAAGGCAAGTAACATCTTGAATTAACATAAAATTTTTAAAGTCGAAAACTGAAATAGTATGTTGTAACTCACTTCAATGCAAGTTCAAAAAACTTTTTTACAGTGTATATGCATTATTTGCATTTTTTTTTACTTAAAGTTATTGTAAAATGTACTTTTTATTGTCTATTTATTCTTTATTCTTATTTAATTTTATATATATTATCTTTATTTTCTATTTATTTATTTTATGTTTATTATTTTGTATGTGAAAAACAGAACAAATATAATAATTATCTTTTCATAATTTTTGTTATATGATTAATCATTATATAATATATTACAAAACAACTACTATTGTTTTGTTTCATTTCACTTTCACATTTACTTGTGTAAAAATACTGCATTAATTGTTGTATTTCAGTTTATAAAAATATATATAGTTGTCTCTTAGTTATGCAGTAGTTTACGACAATAACCCTGCTCTGTACTTATCGTGAGAGAGTGAAACTCTGCAAAACGACCCCTGCACGGAATGCTATAGCGACCTGACAATGTCCAGGCTCCCCAGGCCACCCTCAAGTACAGGCCTGGATGATTAATTCAACTCTCCATGTTTACTGCACTGTGGATTACTGGTACATTTCTGGGATTAGGGAGAAACGCTGCATAGATCATATAGCAAGGATTAGTCATAATTCACCGATTTAACAGCCAGTTAATCTTTGATACAAACCAATATGGGACCAAACCAGCCGACTGGCTTTGGCTGCATAAAATGGGACCCAGTAGGTGCTAACCGAACAGAGTGAGGCTGAGAGTGCGGTAAAGAGTGTGAGGCGTTCCAGCGCTAATGTATCCTGACAGGGTGAGTGAAGAGGCAGCTCATTATTATGCCACGCATCAGGAGTCTGGCACTGACCCCTGACTCCATAAAAACCCTTCGGAACATGAGCCTCACTGCCAGCATTATGGCCGAAACCTCACTGGAACAAAGAGAGAGAAATGTACCTTGTGATATCCGAGCGTGTAAAGTAAATGTGAAGTTTAGTCCAACTCTCAACAGACACTTCCCACTCTGAGATCTGCGAGTTAGTCCAAGTTGTGCTTAGAAGAGCAATCCAAACGAATGAATCATAGGCCTGACAGATGTCGTAAATCTTAATAAGGAAGCTATTAAACGCATCAAGCAACCAATAAATCATTTCTCCGTGTCAGCAGTGTTTAGCTCATAGATTAGTAATGAGATGAGAGAAGTCAGAAAGAAATGACAGCAGCTTTCATGGCTGGACAGGGGCTGGTTCTGTGCCACTGGTAATTTGTGGCTCTGTCTTGTTTGATGCTCGCTGGACGAGCCGTGGTCACCTTGTGCTGCTTTTCTATCGCATTGGATGAAAAGGTCACAGGCGTTCACCCGTGACATGACTACACAGAGACACCAGCTGCTTACTGTTCTGCACGCCATAATATCTTCGCTCAAATGTTACGGGGTGCCTTGGTGCAGAGCGCAGGTAGGGATGGGGAGGCATTTTAACACCGAGGAACGACTAAAAAGGCACAGTTTGATTCTGAAGCTTGTCAGGGTGTGAGGAGGAGGGATATTTTTCAAATATGAAGTCTGATAGTATTCAGTCACCCTTGTGTTGCTCCAAACCCACAATGGAACTCAAATGGAGAAGGCTTGAGGAATATGCAGTTTATTGAAATATATAGTGAATAAGGAGTAAAAGTGGTTCATATGACGCATACGTTAAATTCCAAATCTTCTGATGCCATAAGCTAGTTTTGTTTGAGAAACAGAATGAATGAGTTACTCTTATTTCATGAAAGGTGATGAGAGAAGCAGAATTATTGTTAACTAAAGCTAAAATCATTAAGAATTGGGTAACACTTCATTTTAAGGACCCGTTCTGACTATTTACCAGTAGCTTATTAGCATGCATGTTACTGGTATATTGGCTGTTTAGTAATACTTATTAGGCACATTTTAATGCCTTATTCTGCTTGACCATATTCTATATTCCTTAATACTACCCCATACCTGAACTTAACAACTACATTACTAATATTAAGCAGCAAATTAGGAGTTTATTGAGGGAAAACTCTTAGTTAATAGTGAATATGTGTTCCCTAATCTAAAGTGTTACCAAAAAAACTTTTGGGTATTTGAATTACAGATTAATATACTATTACGTTGGAATTAAAATGCTGAACCGGCTTTGAATAAAAGACATACCAATAAAGCTAAATGATAAATATATAGAAGACAAAAATGCCATGAGGACATAATATTGAACTGCCTTACTATACAACTGAAAAAAAAGCGATATAACATATATAATAACTATAATTATATATATATATATATATATATATATTATATATATAATATATGAAATTCCAAATATAAGCGGCAGTAGGGCATTTTTTGTTTGCCCAAAAGCGTGTTTTTGTCTTATCCTGTCTATATTGTTATTCCACAAGAATCATGCAGTTTTATTTATTAACCACTAGAGCGCCAAAAGTATAGTGTAGCTTTAATAAATGTTCTAAAAGTATTTAGATAATATGAAAAATAACACTGAGAAGTAGTGATGTCTGATTTGTGAATGAATCATTCCTTTGACTCAGATCTTTTCAATATCCAGTTGATCCAGTTTAGAAAACCAGTTAGAATGATTAATTCATGAATCACACTGAACTGGTTCTCATGATCAACTCGATCTCATTGCAGCTCATAAGAGAGGAAATGTTTCATTAAATACTCTTATCACTCAAATCTATTGCATGATAAGATGCATTCAGATGGCTTTGAATATAGCCTAAGAGTCCATCTTAATGGTAATTTTATAATACTTTTATTGCATCCTTTTTGAAGCTTGAAACCCTTGTTCATTGTACAGTAACTGCATGGAAAAGAGTGACCAGTACAAACAATAAAGAAAGTCATACAGATTTGAGAACACTTAATTTGAGTAAAAATGATGAGTAGAATACATAAAAATTTTTGGGTGAACTATTTATTTAGTATGCATAATTTCTAAAGCTTGCCAGGCTGTGATTTTTTTTTGCTTCTAAATATGAATACAATATCCTCATCCAGCATATGGGTAATGTCTCTCTGAATCTCTCTCATCTTACAGCTAAAGAACAAAAAGCCAAGTTACTATGACCTGAGTGACATCTTCTCTCAGTTTAGATTCACCTATGCTTCTATTCACTAAACAATGCAAGCAGGACTCCACTGCTATTACCTTTTATCTTCTCAAAATTCCTCTCAGTAGTGACCCTTTCCCATTCGATGTGTCAGTCACCATCAGCGGGACATGCGAAGAATGACTTGAGTAGTCTTTTCAGTCTGAGTAAAAGGCCACCTCTGGCTCTCTGACTTTATTGAAATACATCTGCCTGTTTCATTCACGCTCTGCGGATCCCACCGGAGGGTCAGGTATCTCTCGGAAATGAAGCCAGACATTCCTTTTTTTCTCTTTCAGTGTATTCCCACTTCTACAAGCACAGGGCCTGTAATGTGCAGATCTCTGACTGTGTTAGGGAAATCCCAGCTGGTTTGATTTGATAAGGAGCTTGTTGTCTCTCTCACACAAGGTCTTAGAACAGCGCTACATCTGCTAATACTTACACATCTCCATAGACTGGATTTTCATTTGTCCCTGAAGACATGTCGTCAACAAGTGGCTTTTTTCAGCAGAAACACTTTGCCATTAAAGAGTGCTGAGTGAGTGTGTCAAGTGCTTTTACATGGGACAGCATTCATATACAGCTGTGTTAATGGGAATAGCCCTTTAAAATCTCAAAGATCTGATGAAAACTTGCAAAATATAAGGCCTGCAAAATATATCATATTGGTTATTGGTCAGTATTAGTTATCATTTATGAGTTATCTATCATTTTTATTTTATTATTTATTTTATTTTAATTTTCATGCGAGGTCCATTACCTTATTTTATTATTTTTAATAGCATTTATTTTTTTACCTTGTCATCAAATGTAATCTTTAGCGAATTTCAAAATAAATATGCATTTTTTCTTTTCTTCAACTAAAACTATAAATAATGTAAGTCTTTATATACCCAGACCCACACACCCACACACACACACACGACACACACACACGACTCATAATGTCCAAAGCTTGATATATATTTTTTTTTAATGTTTTGAGAATTTTCTTATTCTTCTCCAATGTTGAAAAACAGTTTGTGCTGCTTATAGGGGGGGGGGGGGGGTTTGGGACGAACCATGATCCACGACAAATTCAAATGTTTGGGTAGTGTGTGTGTGGTTGTAGGAAATTATCTTTTATCAGCTAGATATATAAATTGACAAATACTAGCATTAAAAACTTTTGTTATTTTAACACCCACACACAATCTAATTCCCGTAAATGCTGTTCATTTAAATCCAATAAATTGTGTTCATCATGAATCTGAAAAATTTAGGAACAGTGTATACAAAACTATTAAGCCCAAAACTCTTTTTACTGTATATATGTTCGTTTTTTCTTGGTGTAAAGAATTTAATATTAATATTATGATAAATGTAATTGTTTAATGGTTGTGTGCCGCTAATATTTTGTATTTAAAATAATTTGTCTGACATTCATATTAAGTCCTTGTTTCGTTTATTTTCCCTCTCTTGGTGGTTTTGCCCTAGTTACTATTTTTCTTTTATATTTTTCCATGGCCCATTCTACCTAATCAGACAATCCCTGAGGACTTAGTATATATGTTGAAAAAAATTCCTCTAATACCTCCTGACATACACCTCTTTATCTTTTGGGGGGGGGGTGATTACACCCGAAGAAGTCGCTGAACTGATAAGTGAGCTTAGTGGCAGCTGACGTGAATGAATCTGAGTCTTGTCCTGATCCGGCTCTATCCGGCAAGCGGCCCGCAGCAGCGAGAGCTTCCTCTTCTCCTCCTATGCCTGTCACGCCTGTGATCATCAGAGACATGCGCTCAGTCTCAACAGTAATGCAAAACTTCGGTGAGAACTTCCCGTTTTGGAACAGCTGGCATTCCGATGTCAGCGGCGCTCGTTTCATAGGTTGAGCCTGAACAGGGAAGGTTCTGTAGGTCAAGAGGATTTGGTACCTTGCAGCAGGGACATGCCTGTCAGTGGAAAACATGTGCTGAGCGCCATCCATCCATTTGAAGGGTATTAGAAGCATGATGTGTGTGAATCACAGGTCATGTAGGGTCAGACGGTTCACCACATTTGCACGTTACTCGAATAAATCACTTCTTTAAACAAGCTTAACATTCAGACGCACCTCGCCATAGTCGAGACATAGTCTCACCCCAGACAGGGCAGAATTATTTCCATGAATCTCAAAATAACCTCTAATTATTAGTTAAGGTCTTAATCATCTCATTACATACTGACTGTGTGGCTAAAAAAAAATTCTTCTCGTTTTGGAATAATTGGATGATTCGGTTCATGTTTTATTTTAGGTGACCATTTACAAGATGCCACATGAGTTCTAATAAACTTATAGTAGTTAATATTAAACATTTATGATTGTTAATTATTAACATTTGAACTTTTACTCTAGTTCACTATTAAACTAAAAATACCATTTTATTTGTCATACAGCAACTGCTAAATCTCTATGTTCTATTATTAGTGATTATTAAAAGTATTAGATTATTATTGAATTATCATTTTCCATTTTTAAATATCCAACTAAAAGCCATTATTTTTAAGACCTAGCATAAGCATGCTTTACAAACACATTTCCCAAAAAAAGGCTTCAGGTTTATAAGACAATAGCATATATATAAAATAACAGACATATACTTAAAAATAATACATAAATTACTGTATATGGAGTTTCTGATTAATTTTCTTAGCACTTTGGGATCAATTAGTTAAAAGTAAATTTTAGAAAGTATGTATAAAAAAGTAAGTTACATAGCTATATGTTTTTCTTTCTTTTTTGTCTTCATTAATGCAGTGTAATTCATATATTTTTAAGTGTGACTTACAAGAGTTCAAAAACTTTTTAAAATTGTTTTTAATTTTTATTTTTTGGAATGCTGTGTATATGTTGCTGCTCTGCATGGAGGAAATTGATCAGACAGTTCAGCTGGAGTCAGTTACATCAGTTTCAACTGCTCAAGACCAGGCTCTAAAAAACAGAAATAAACAGTGTGACTATGGGAAATATAAACATTTATTCTTCCAGGATTTTGTTCAGCAGATTGTAGGACGAGAAGAGAGGCATTGAAGCATACGATAGGAATATATGAAAGGATGAGAGGAGGAAAGGATTATTTTAGCAAAGAAAAAACTGGGAAATTGTCATTTGTTATGATAGATTTCATTACATTGCATTGTTAAATAGTTCTACATACAATCTATTAAAGGAACATAAAAATAAACATGGGTGTAAAATGTTATTGTTCTCATCCATCATGTTGTAAAACAGTAAAATTGATAAAAAAAATTGCTTCATGGTTCATAAATCACCTCAAATAAGATCTAGTAAGGGACTTTGGACTTAACAATAGACAGTTATTATTTTATGTAATTTCGGTTTATTCCACACTACTGGAATCAGGCTTTAGGGAAGAAAGTAAACACTTTCACTTTGATGAAAACATCTTTTATTCCACAAAAAAAAAATAAAACCAAAGAACCATGTAATAATATTGCAATCATTTAAAATAAGTAAAAATGCTTGTGTATCTGATGTAGAAACAGGGAAACGAGCAGGAGGATGCAGTGATTAGATTGTAGCTGGATGTTGACACTCTCTGACCTTGATCTGAATTAAAAGCCTCCTTTGTCTAAGATGAAGCGAATACTAGTGCATTAGTCTGCTAGGATTGATGGGTCTGACCTGTAAGTGTGATATATTACACAGTACATCTCAACACCTGAGTCGGTGAAGTCCAAAACACTGTATGAGATCTCTTACATGAGAAATTACATAAAAATTCAAAATGATAACCCTGTGCAGTTTAGATAACCACACACACGAAAAGGACAGAGAAAGCTGGGGGCTGGTCTGAAGTAACACAATAGACCATCCTGCAGCCTTGACATGCTGAGCACATGCCCACCGTGTTCTCTTGGGCGGTTTTCAGTCGCTCCACTATGGGGCGTATTAGGGCTTTAAGGTCTACAGAGGGAGCGAGCAATGTCAACCGTTCGGCTGAACCATGTATTTACTTGAGATGAGAGCGAGTGGGAACTGCTGTGGTTTTGAGAAAATGTGCGTCAATATATCAAAAAGAAAAACGCACAAACCACCCACATAAACAAACACACTTTTTGAACATTACATTGCGATGGTTTTATGACCAGACGCTTGAGTTCATTTAAACCTTTCTCGTGTGGTAATTTAGCAAACATATTTACGTTTCACTTTAATTTTATAAACTGTATATTTAACCGATAATGACAAACAAACGAACGTGTTTAAAAGCTAGATTTAGCCTATGTATTATAAGTACACAATCTGTAGGCGTTCGTTGAATTTTCTAGAAATGTTACACTCTACATTTTACTCCCAGATATTTTTTAAAAAGCGTTTTCTGAACTACAACAAGAGATTAGATTTTACTCGTGTTGAGAACATGCTGCCCTAATTAAACGGGATGAGGTTAAAAAGTTTTCAGTTTTATGGGTTAGGACCGGTTAGTGTCACCACCAGCTTAAACACTGCTGGTAGAAATGACTTTTTGTGCCAAAGACTGGCCCATCATGCAGGCACAGCTTCCCATTGCTTTGTATTTTAGTACTTCATCCCTGGAAATATGTAGAAATATTACTAAGTCTATAAACAGGACGTTAATAGAGGCCAGAGACTGTACGAGAATAGACACGCAAGCAGAGAAAATACAGGCACAGGCAGCAAGCTCACTGTTCACAAATGTTGGAAATATTCTAAGAAAATCCTAAATATTCAGTTGGCGTGGAGGATTATATGAATGTAGAAGGAAACTTACTGTCTTAAGAAAAGGCATTTTATTTTATTTTCAACTAACCTCGAATAATGCATAATAAAGTAGTATGTATAAGCGCAGCGCTGCTTTGTTTACAGCGGTAACTAAGAAAAACACAGTATTGCGGCTGTAAGCGCCGCCTACTGGCAGAGCATGAATTTGCATTTTTAGCATACTTTTCACAAAGCTAAACTGCTCATGCATCTTTGTTTGGATTGTGATTCAAATGCAGTGGTTGACTCTAATTTCAAATGGCTACAGATTTATACATTTTTTTTGTTAAGTGTAAGTACAAGGCCAGTTGTACTTGTTCTTGTTCACGTACTCTTTCAATCTTGTCTTTTGGAAAAATTGGCAATTGGTAACAGAATTGGCCCATTTGCTTGTAATAATAAGATATATATATATTATATATATATATATATAAATTATATATATATATATAACTATATATATATATATATATATATGTATATGTATGTGTGGTGGGTGTGTGTGTGTGTGTGTGTGTGTGTGTGTAAACGAGATCAGTCTCACGTTATAGATGGGGAAAGCATTTAAAACAAGAAACGGTCTTTTATTTCTTCCTACCTGCTGCTTTTTATGAGCCAAGTGTACACTTTACCGACTGGTTGTTCATATCGCAACATATTTTTTCTTTTTTATATAGAAAATGTAATGTAAATGTATGCAGTAAAATAAATTTAATATTTTCCCAAAATATATTGTCTAGTCACTGCAAAAAAAAAGTAGGAACTCTTTCAAGTAATATTACCCTGTGAATATATTCTTGAGAATCACACGGCGTATAAAAGCAGTTCTACCACTTTTGGAGGCGGGATGTAGTTTTTGTAACCGAGACGCCCATCATTCCAAATGCAAACCAATGAGAAAGAGAGCGAGCGCTGGAACTGTTCCGTCTCTCTCTCTCTTTCTGAGACAGCATGGCTCATGCACCCTGACCAACTCAGCTGCCTGGAAGGTTACTGTTGTGGACTATGTCTTAATATTGAATCTTGAATACGCTGAAACCTTTTTTGCGTTTCGTTCCCAAAGATAGCTTGGTTTCCTAATCCTAATCAGAAAACAGCGCTTCAGGACAGTGTCTACGAAAATTCAGTTTATAAACGTCAAGATCTGACCAGAGCGCAGGTCTTCATTCACATATTGGAGAATGAGATGCCAGTGGACATACGCTGTTGTTTTCACTCACTCAAACTAACTACAGTGACCAACCGCGCTGAAGATCTTAAGGGTTTTGAAATGAGAAGTGAATATTCAAAGGACCTGAAATTTGTCGATAAATCGCACGAGAGGATGTGCTTGAGATGAACGCCTTATCAGACTGGACTATTGACAGACAGCGAGCGCGTTAACCGGCTTCTTAGTGTTTCTTCTAATAATAATTTACATGTAACTGTGACTCTTTAAAGGACTGTGTCATTCCTTGCACTGCGGTCGTATAGATCTGTTTTCATCTTTTTTACAATAAAAGAAACATAATTTAAAGAGAACAAATTCCACGCGTGGGATATTAAAGGGAAAGCGGACGGGTCGCGCAGTTCTTTTTCACCGGAACGCTGTATCGAAGGGGGCTGCGATTGAAACTTTCCGAAATGCCGCAGGTGGAGATGTTTTATTTTGTGTTGATCAGCCTGTGGATGTCTGTGTTGGGCCTGGAACCGGCATCTAAGGTTGTGGCGGATCGCTACGCTGTCTACTGGAACCGAACAAACCCAAGGTGAGTTAGTTACTTGCGCAGTAGATATAGCCTACTAAAACGCCGTTTCACTTCTGTCATTTAGAAGCACCACAGTCCGCCGAATATCAGGCGAAATATAATGCGGCGGCGAACTGAACAGGTTCGTCAAGCCGTCAGGATCGTTTGAATAAGTTTCACTGATGATACAACAGTCACTACATTGTAAGGGCGAAACTTCTAACAAAATGCGCGTTAGACACTCGACAGCGCTATTTTACAGTAAACTCTATGGCAAAACTACATGAAGGTACTAGCATGGCAAGAGACGGCGCAAGGAATTGCGAAAATAAATGATGCGTAAATTGTTATCAAATCTGTACGTTGGCTGTCTGTTGGAGGGGTTAACACTAAAACCACACTAACAAGCTAATTAGTTTATACAGAGCTTTAGTTTAATATATATATATATATATATATATATATTATATACTTGTTAATGCTTTTTTTTTTTAAACCTCATTTGCTATAACTTTAGCCGTTTATGATTGGGATTTCGTTCTGCTTTTGGGAGATTGACAGGCAAGCTCGATGCTCTTTAAAAGTAAAAAGTCATTACCCCGTGCCACTAATCGTGTACAGACAGCCCTCTAGAAGAAGAAAACATCATTAGAAACAAATATCATGGCTCAATGGTCAGTTGTTCTTTAAAATCATTTCTTTGAATGTGATTTTGCTTGTTATCATAATTCGAAAAGGGCACAATTTTATCAATTCATATGTCTTTTGAAGCATTTATAAAATGTGTGGCTGAAAATGGGCTAGTAATGGATTTCAATAAAGGTTTTCTAATAAGGTAATATAACCTTCTTGTGCAGTGAAGGGTGTTAATGAAAAATAGCATCAGGAGTCGAAAGAAGTACTTTTCTGGCTGAATGTGAAATACTTGTATAAGTTGATTTGTTGGCTGTTAATAGTTTGGGTGTCTTAAATGTCAATGAGCTTTTTGAATAAGCCAGTATTCATAACGTAATATATAATTATTCATGTGAGAAATAATTTGCTTAACAGCTTTTTAACAACTAACATATACAAAATATATTTATATTGAAATTACATCAGGCTCGCTGTCCCCTTCTCTTTGCCTCAAGTCTGGAGTTGCCTGGAAGCGCTGTGATTCCAGCTCATCCCCATTCTCGGTTGTCCCTCTTCAGTTGCCATGGGGCTTTCTCTCTGCCCTGCACCCCAGCCCCATGCTGGCTTTACACAATGGGTCAAACCCAGAGAGGCATTTCAGGAGTGGCTGATGCCCAGTTGGGTGCATGCTCATGAGAGAGGGGTCACACGTTCAGTGATAACAGCACAAGGCTGCGGTTAACCATCATCGGACAGTATTGAGCTCTGGTTGGGGTGAATCTGAGGGCGAGCCCGGTTTCTATAGCTTGGCAGAAATGTGTGTTTGTGTGATCATGAATATCTGCATGTGTGTGTTGGAGACTCCCTCCCTTGGTTTTGTCCGGGCAAAATGAGGCCCCTCTAGCAAATAAATGAGTTAGTTCAAATGAGTATCTCTCATTCACATTCAAACACTCACCCAATGGCCTAATTCAAATCTGGCTGTGCTGTATAATGTAGCAGCACTCTTTGGCAAGACCTTGGGGCCCCGAATGTCACTCATAACCAACAAAACAAGTAACCTTCTGATCAGAATGTGTCTGTACATGGATCTCATGTTGGACTGATTCATTTAGACATTGATTTAGATTATCGGACCCTCTAAAGACCAGTTAGTTCTTTGCTGGCTTTTAAGATGCTTGCTCGGTTCATTGTGCTGTGCCGCATCTTCCTCTCTTAATGTCGCTCATTAACATGGCTAAATTACGAACATTAGAGACAGCTGTGCAAGAGTCCAACTCAAAGATTTAGATAGTCGTGCCATGAAATATTAATTTGTCAGAAAGATTGCCTACATTAGAGCTTTAATTGAAGTTCTTAATAGCTCAATGGCATTTAGTGACAAACAACGTACTATAATAATGAGAAACATAACTGTTTATTCATTTTTTTTCAAAGCACGCAGACAGGCTTATCTCTTAATCGTTATTTTGCAAGCGTAGGAGTTGCACTTTAGTGTGGCGGTGATTGCTAGTATTTTCACATGAGTGAGTACGGCGGAGTCTATAGAGATTCTTTAGAGGATTTAGGGGGGAATGGCTCCTTTAGTTTTTGGCCTGAGATTTGCAGTGCACCCATTCATATGTAAGCCTCTGTCTTGCTCTACATATGGTGGTCTTACAAGCTTCACTGGGTTTCAGAGGCTCTTTTTTTCCTCTCCAATGCAGTCCATGCCGTTTGCAATTACAAATTCAATTCAAGTTGGCAGATTTCCTCTGAAGTTTCCCAGCTCGTTCTCAGATTAGTCATTTCTTAGTTCGAGAAGTGTTCTTTCGCAGGCATTACTGGATTGGCTTGAGATAGAGAGCTTATAGTTTCCTGTGTTTCTGAGAAAGTAGTGTTTGTGTAATCCAGATATGCGATCTACATCGCAAATATATTCATTTGTTAATATTTTTTCTGCTAGTTCCTGGAATTTTAAACTCAAATAGGTCTTATGTTGGAAATTAAACCTGTTTATTTGTTATTGATAGGCAGGATCAGTCAGAAATCAGTATTGAATTCCTACCTTAATCTTCTGGCTCTTTGTGTATGTGGTGCCATGGAAGCCGATACCGCTGTCCATCAAAGAGGTCTGTCGAATGGACCTAACAGCTGGGGAGAGGGATTTCAGCATTCTGACGGAGTCCCGTTTTAATCACTGATAATGCCTCTCAAATCTCTCAGTAACAGATGTGACACTTTTCCTATAGTTTTTGAAGCCTTCTCAGTCAGGTGGTGTAGTGAATAGTACACCCGGCCTCTTTAGACTTGGGTTTTTTGTAACATTTCACACTTAAACGCTTTCTCGGTTGTCTTTCCCTGCTCATTTCTTCATTACAGAAATGGCAAATGTCATGGATCTCCCGTAAAGCCATCTCTTTTTCACCTCTTAACTCTAGCTTGCGCAATATGACCTCAAATGGTTTCCTTTTTGTGCCGGCTCAGTTTTAATCCCCACTTTAAAAACAAAGGCCATGGTTTGCGGTTTGTGGCCAGTTGATATTGTGATAGCTGTTCGGTGGTATTGTGTGGGGTTCAGTTTGTATTGTTCTGCGTGTTTACCCTGCTTTTCCCTCGCTGGCACTTCTGGCCTCCTGCAGCTCGGTTCCACTTGGATTTTAAATGGGGAGAAAAAAATCATGTCCAAATATTGACTGGTCTGAAGACCCCGGGCTTCTCCCAGCCCACGTGAAAGGGTGCCATTGTTCCTGTCTTAGTGGATCTTTGCCAGAGTTTAAAGTATTTTAAGTATTATTTAGGCTCTTACATGCAGGAAGTGCATACAACGTGGCTTGTAGAAGGAAATATAGACCGACTAAGGACTGGAAAGAGTTACAGATGGGAACCGCAGGCTTCTCAGTTTGAGTCCCACAATCGCACCCCATCCCGATTAACCCTCCAGGGCTGTATGGCGGTGTGCTGGCGCTCTCAAAAGATTTGGGGTATCGGAAGACTCATTCCAGCAGAGAGAATGTTCTCCTGCAGGGTAACTAGAGCATCCTGCTGTTCGATGACCCCGAACACACCGTGAGTTGCCTGGCCCCCTGCCTTCTGTGCTCTGGTCTCGCGTTCCGCTAATAAACTGTCATGATTGCGTCTCAGTGAGAATTCAGGCAGTTCCTCTTTTTTTAAATTAAAGTCGACCGGTTCTCTTTTCATTTTACGAAATCACGCTTGAATCATCACAGCGATCGTTCGTCCTCTCTGAACTTTAGATGATAACTGATGCATTTCGGGTCTCTTTGTTTGCTCGAGGTAAGCCCCTCATACACAGTGAGCTTTTAAACTGTGAGTGGTGAAATGTCTTTGCTGTAGTCTTTGAAGGTTTGGCTGAAGGTATTAACAGAGAGGCACTAAAGGGCTTAGGAGGTCATCGGTCCATTGTGTAAAGATACAAAACACTTCCTCTGAACCCCTTCACCCTTCTGTGTCTCCCTCGGAGAGCCACAACCTCAGCAACCATTCATATTAATCAGCTTCAGACCTTAATGACCTGATAAACTCTTGAAAGGACCCTAAAGTTTACTAAGCCTCCTTGATAAGAATTGAAGGAAAATGTAGCATGTGATAATGACTTCTTTGCGCATTCTTTCACCGCGAAAGCGCGGAGCGGTTTGCTCTTTGTGCCGTTCATTACGGCACATTTAATCGCAATGAGAAATAATGAAGGAAGCATTTGTTCGACAGGCTAAGCTAATAAAAATGGACTGACTTGGCAAGAGTTAGCATGAAAGAAAAAACAAGAAAGAACAAGAAAAGAGAGAGTGAGAGAGAGAAGACTTCATAGCTTGAAAAACTTGTCTCACAGATTTGAACTTGGTCTGTAACCTTAAAACTGCTTAAACCTGCACAAATGAGGGACTTTTGGCTGAAGAATACCTTAAATCTTTCTTTCTCATCCAGAAAAAGAACCTACAAGAATTCTTTAAAGCTCGCTATCATGAAATATTTCTCTTATTCAAAGCATTAAAGAATTGGATGATGAAATTTTTTGAGCTGTGGTGAAGGACATACATCTTTTGAAAAAAAAAAATTTGGCTGCATTATTACGAACATATTGCAATTATGGCTATGGTGGTGCTCCAACAAAATCAACAGATTGTTAATTAAAGAAAAACACAATGTGACGTGTTCAATTTACCAAACCTTTTATGAACGAAAATAAAAGCACAAAACTGCAAACTTTCCCAGGATAATGAAGTAAGTAATTGAATAGTTCATTTCTAGATAAACCCAATAATAATAATTAAAAATACACTTTATTTAGGCTGTCAATTGCTTAAAATTTATTTGGCTGATGCTTTTGAATGTTGCACATTCATCAATTAATATTTAGAAATGTGTCTCTCTTTCAAAAAAAACAAAAACAAAGGTCAAAATAAACTTTTTGGGATCTAGATGTTCTCGTGACATTCTTGGTTTGAGATTGCGGAGCATTTTATAGTAGACGATCAGTCTGTGGTAAGTGGTAAAACATTTCCTTGTTACAAATTTGAGTACGCTCTGAGCGTTGGGACCCATAAAATATTAAACGCTGTTTGCGATCTCAGAGTCAAAAGTCTGGCCAACAAACCTTCACACGCAATGTTGAGAAAATGAGGTCAATGTGACCATCATTGAAATCTTGAGGTCAGCGTTTTGCTATTTTGTGGTGGATGACTTTTTTTGTAAATTAATTTCTTCTCATTTACTTTGAATACTGTAGATTTTACCACAGATTATTAAATAGCATTACATCTCTCTGATAGCATTTTCTCTCTGTTTTAGTAATTTAATGACACTTTCATCACATTTGTCATTATCTATGAGTTAGTTGCCCGTCATTTCTTGTCAGTATGACTAGTCTACTAGTATTTTTCTAGCAGACGTATGAGTGTACAAGCGGCCATTTTCAATCTTGCTTCCATTTTGTGTTTTGAACGGAACAGCAGCAGATCTGGGAGTAGGTTTCCTTCTTTTTTCAGCCCTTTTTTAATGCCTTACAACTGATTTCCTTCCAAACTGTGTTTAATTTAGATCTTTCAGTCAATCAATGCAAAAGAATGAACAGTTTATTGATTCCTATCAGTTTCAACCTAGTATGTCGATCCCATTCCAAGCAAGTAAACTAGTCTTAAAATGTTCGCGTTACTCAACACAACTCTAAATTTGCGTGTTTGATTTACGCCACAGACATCATAAACCAGACTCGTGCGACCGTACGCTGGTGCTCTGGCACTAGTATCACTGGTAGGGGGAACATGCTGGCAGACGGTGGAGTCATGGAGGCATCCACTCCTCTTTTATGTATCTGCTGCGGCCAGGCCTCAGTTATTCTTGTGCATAATTGATGGAAAAGTTAGAATAGCAGAAGTAATGCGATGAGAGGGTGCAGCGAAGCGTCAAGGCGGACAGGCGCACTGCTGGCAGCCGGGAGTGGGATCGCGTGCGTGGGGCAGCAAACATTGCAGGGGATGAGAGGGCAGCTGGAGTAACAGGTCATCACAAAGAAGCAGGACAAAGTGTCAGCCGCTAGTCAATCAAGCACTTCCTATTCCGAAAGTGACCTTCTGGCTAAACAAGCACACGGAAGATACGTGGCGGTCAAACTGGGAGCTGTTCGCCCAGTTGGTGTGACCATAAACGTGACTTATTTTTGTTATAAATAGTGATGCACTGCTTGTTCATTTGATCTGTAATGCAATCAAAATTGCATTTTCAATATGCATATGGGTGTGTGCCATTGTTATGAATCCTTTGAACTCTCATGTGAATCAGTGAAACTGCAGGCGTGCTCTCGCTGCTCCTGTGACATGTTGTGCGTCACACCTTGAGCAGTCAGTACAAAGAGGTGCTAATAGGTGAACAGCCCTACTTTGTCTAATAGACAATGAGCCGCTAACCAGTATCATCCTGTTTCAAAGCGGCCCCGCGACCATTCAGGGGAGTCTGCAGGAAATGAAGGTTTCTTCCCCTCAGGCTTTCTTTGAATCATCGTAAAGCACTAGTTAACTGAAACTAATCATTATTGGTCCTACCAATTTGATCACTTGGACTGTAAGAACTGACGTAAAGCAAAACATTGAAACTGGGAAAGGTGCAAACTGGAAGTGTCACATTTTATTAGGCTGAATAATTAACATCACATTCCTGCTTCAGTATGTATTGCAGTATATCTCAGGAATAAGGATGTGGTCAGTGATCAAAAAAAGAAGCTGTTTTTTTTCTATGTCAGCTTTGCTGCCTTTTTTGGTTTGCCAACATTTTGAAGCATGAAGCAGGGGGAATAATCCCAAATGTGATTAAAAACATGAGTAAATGCACAGATAAATCTTTTCTTTTTAGGATTAGGATGGGAGCTTTTGTTGGTTTAGAGCTGTTGTGCTATTTATTATGAATTTGAATAGCTGCTTTTATGGTTACATATATAAAAAATTACTGTAATTTACATGATACATATGAATACTTTTACATGATGCATATTTATGAATATTTTCTTATTTGTATTTGTTAGCATTTAAATGTGATTTAAAAACACCTTGTTTTTTATATTTCATGTTTCTCTCTCTCTCTCTCTCTATCTATTTTATAATATATTTTATATAATCTATATATATATTTATGTTTTGGTTTTAAAAAGTTGTTAGAATTCTCCAATGTCTAAATATCCTAAATAATATACCTATAGGTGTTTCCCCCCAGAAATAGTCAAAAAAATTATTGTTCAGGTGTTATAAATAAATAAAAAAGGTAGGTTCCACCGCCATTCATCCAGTAAATTTATAACCGTGCATTCACAGGCTTCATTAGAATTAGACTTATCCAAAAAACGATAAATTTGTCAGGAGGAATTTTGTGCAACCACAAGACATGAACAGAAATACGATCCCATTGTAACTCAAAGGAAACCATCTGTCTTGGATATAAATATTATTGCGATGCCATAAAGGCTTCCGATGGAAACATAAGCACTAAATGTGCTCAGGAAACAAATAAACCATTTTTATGGCTGTACCTACGGCCCTCTGGGCATTTCTGTTTCCTTGAAAAGACACAAAGAAAACCCTTCAAATCATCACCTTCTAATGTTCTCAAACCTGCACGCACTATAATTTGCAGCAATTTACTGTTTTGATAATTACAGGATTACGTTAATTACTCATAGTAAATGCAATGTTATGAAAGATTTATATATTGATATCTAATAAATATATTTTTAAACATGTAGATTTGATGTCATTTTTTGATAAAGGATTTACATGTCAAGTATTGTAACAAATTTAATGAAAGTGTGATCAAATGTATGATACCTTGATTCCAGGCTTTCATGAACAGATTAATATTGTATGATTAAAAAGGATTTTTCTACTTTTTAGTTTTTTAGAAATGAACAGAATTTTCTTTGCTAAAAATATGAACGTTTAAAGTCAGAAATATTTTGTTGTTTTGTTGGCCAGATGAGTATTTGATTTGGGGAAAAAAAGTCTCAGTATCTTGTGACTATTGGATGTGGGAGTTCAGTTGTTCAGGTCTAGACACGCAACACACATGGGATGTTCAAGTGCTACTGCTATTGCCAGCCACAGATTCTCCCAATATCATGTTTCTGAAAGCAAGGTTTTTTCAAAATTCCCATAAATATAATTCAGTTATTTTATATAAATTATATCATAACATATACACCAATTTATCTTTTGACATTTATAATTTCTAAATTTTTGAAACCAAAAAGGTTGTTTTTTAATATTTTACCATTTTTTTGTCAATGTGTTTATTTTTAATTCTCAATCACGCTTTACAGCACGCTACTACGAGTATGTTATAATGTGGCTGTTTACTATTGAAAACTGGGGCATGGAACAAAGCAATCGAGGGGAGTGGTTACCAGAACCCACCAATTGAATCATCAGCACGGGCTCTGCAGATCTGGGGAAACCAATAAGGTTTTGATGGGTTGAGGATCTTCAGGCAGATTAGCGTAGTAGAGGCCTGAATGCAGAACATATTTATTCTTATTACCCTTAAGTTCACTTCAGGTTCAGGTGATTTGCATAGTAAGTTTACTTAAAGATCGATCACCCTTAAAAGCATGCCACTGTATTTCATAAGTGGAGAGAACGACCACTACAGTCGAATTTACAATGTTTAATAGTTGGGCTAGCGCTGGTCCCTGCCATCAGAGAGTGATTCGTAAGTTATGTTCTCATATTATCCTTCATATAATTCATACTCACTTCGGGACACCTAAAGTTTGCTCCGGTGTGAAAGTGAGAAGGTTAGTGGATGCACAGGCCCCCTTAGTCGCTCCCTTCTCCCCTCTCTTTCTCCGTCGCCAGTTGTCTGCCACGTCCACGGACTCTGTCTTAAAGGCTGATATCAGATACAGTGGGGATGAAATGGCTTACGCTGGGCTGTAGCCCGGGCTCAACTGAGTTCTCACCCCTTTTTATTGTCCGTCTTAACTCTGATGTCATTTCCATCCCCTCTGGCGACCCTGTCGAACTGATAATATCTTTTGTCGGCAAGTCCCTTGTAGGAATAATCCCGATATGCATACCAGCCTTTGAAAGCAAGGAATATGTGTTATATGGGTGTTAGGATACGAGCGCACAGCCACTCTCAATTTTAGCCTTCCCACTGGGGGAATGAATCCCTGTCTGCCTCTGTCTCATCCCTGATGTCTTATAATGACTTTGTGTTTTCTCTTTTCTGTGTTTGATTATTTTGCCTATCTCCCCACTCCCTGCCTGGGTGCGATATCGCACGGTGGCCATTGAATTCGCCGTATGGAGCCAGTACGGCGGAGCCTATTGAGCAAATCACTCAGTCCAGATGCTTTTCAGATGATTGTGTAGCGCCGTGCGATTTTAATGCGAATCTCCACTTTTGCCCAGACAGATGCGCTAATTTCATTTGGTGCGCGTGGGATGAAGACGTGCTGTTGAAGACAGAGCCCATTGCGGTCGTGCTTATCTGGACTGGCACGTCCTGCCACATTTGCACCCTTTTAATCTGACATCCTGGACGCTGGGTTTTTACCTTGTGGTGTGAAAGTTATTTAATGATGCTGAAATGTGATAATTTGTACAAAATGCCAGTTCATAATGTTATCACATCGCATTGAAGTAAAATGAAAACGTTGCGTTTGCAGTCTCATTTTTCACAGCCCCTTTGTTGTAGGCCAGAATTAGGTTTGTTGAAGCCGGTGTGGGAGTTCAGTGGGTTTAATTGTTTAAGGTTTTCTCAGTGAGACAATGGAAATTGTGATCGTGAGGCCAAATAATATGGTTTATACTGACCTCAGGATATGTAGTTTGATGGCGAAGCCAGAAAGGTCACAACCGCATGGCTGCGGCTTCCCATCGCTCTCTTGACTTCAGTCCATTAGCACCTCCAGCCAATGGGGTTCCAGCCTGAGCTAATCACCACTCTGAGATGTTTATGATGCATTTAGGATGTTTTATCTCTCAAATAAAAGTGTTTGATAAGTGTTTGAAAAGACAGCCAAGGGTAATCGCTCAGGCCATTTCACAGACTCTCGTGCTTTAAGAAGTAAGTCCTGCTGTAAAGATCAAAGTCACCTCCCAAGTTTTTTTCCCGTTCTCAAACATCTGCTAAATTATGATTCGCAGAAGAAAAAAAGAGAAATTTGGATTTGTTCTGATTTGGTCCTCTGAATGTCCTCTGCAAATTTGCCAATTGCTCATTTGGTCCGATTGTAAAATGGTGTTTGTATTCGTTTTGCGAGTGTGTCTGTGTGTTTGTGTTCAGTCATTAAGGTCATTATTCAGCTCTGTTGGGTTGCAGCTACACTCAAATAACCCTTGATGGCACAGAGATTTGCTGTATCAAGGATAATCTTTTTTTTGTTTCAAGGATAAGTTTACTGTCTGGGACTCATTGAGGGCAACACAAAATGTATAACCACAGGACAATAAAATCTTTCAGCCAAAGTACCAGATTTACCACCATAAAATCAATATAATTTATCTATTCGCCGTATTTAATCGCTATATTATTATATTATTATTATTATAGATATATATATATATATATCTATATATATATATATATTATTTTGTGTATTAATGCCAATGTTGGGTACCACAGTTTACCTCAGTTTTAATGTAGTGGAAATAACTGTAGTAAATATGGTATTTTGGCAAAACAAATAATTAAGGATGAAATTAAATTAAAATCTATGGAATCAATCAGTTCAAATAAATTTGTATTCTCTGAAAGAAAAGGATAAAATGAATGTTTAGAAATGAATGGTGGCTTTTAATGACAAGAGTGTCTGTTAGGGTGGGGGAAAACCACCAGAATAATAGCTGGAAATGTTGTCCACACCAAGATTGATGGACATAAATCACATAAAGTTCAAGCCAACACCATGAGTCATTTTAATTCCAAATCAAATGTGTAATCACAGCAACAACCTCTGTGGTTTTCTGTGTTCAAAACAAATGAGTGGAAATGAACTGCAGCACAAAGAGCGGGGCGAAGCTGAAGAAGGCTGTGTTCAACAGAAGGCTTCCCAGAATTCTCCAATTAGACCGATGATATAATTACACTGAGGAGCCCACTTTCTTTCAGGTGCTAATTGAATTGGTCTGTTTGACAAAAAAACTCCCATTCTAGCGGAGAGAAAGAGAAACTGCTTGGGCACATTCCTACATTAAGCCCAGGGGTGTTTTTACAGGGCGTGAGGAGAGTGTTTTCAGAGAAAATATGTGTAGCTCTGGTATCTGTGCTGGTATGTGAATCATATGTTGTACTCTCCCAGGGCCCGTCAGATGAGCAACCTGTGACGTGCCACAAACATTATGTATAAATAGCACTTAAGAAAACAAGATTTGATTAAAGACCGTGTGGTCTTGCGCTATTGATTTTCTCTGAGAAATGAGAAAGGATGCTACATTAGTAAATTGTAGTGAACATGTTAAACGTGGATATGTATTGGTGAGTGATGTACACTTATTGTGTTGATTATATTAGATCCCTTCATGTAGTTTGAAATACAGCCGTCAGTTTATTGAAAATGATCATTAGTTAATCACACGCAAATATATAAAAATAACTCCGTAATATAAAATAAAGATAATTCAAAAAGATAATTCAAAGCTTTTAGATGAAAAGTTTGAATAGGCATATCAAAATCACACATGAAGTTGGTACTTCAAGCTTGAATTGCTCAAATACAAGAAAAAGTTTATTTGTGAAATTAGTCAAGGGGTAAATTTAAGTAACCTTATTAAATTAAAAAAAAAAAATAATTAATCACAGGAAATTAAAGTTTTTTTAATGGATGTTTTAAAAAGTCTTAGGAAAATTTTTTTAGAATTTCCCATCAAATATTAGTTTTAAATATAATTATATTTATTTATTAAATTTTTTTGAACGAAGCTTCTTGACATGAAGATTTTTTATTTTTTTATGGTGCTTGCATGGAATTTAAAAAAAATCACATAAAATGAATGTATAAAGTTTTTTTTTTAATTAATCACAAGAAATGAAAGGCTTTATTCAGAAAGTTATTTAATGGATGTTTTAAAAAGTCTTAGGAAAATTTTTTTAGAATTTCTTTTAAACGTTAGTTTGAAATGCCAAGTAACGTTTTATTTTTAAAGTACTATAAGAGCTTGTTTTAATGTTTGCCATTGTATTTTTAGCTGTTCTATTCTTGCCTTGAAGATTTTTTTGGAGCTAACATGGAATTTAAAAAAATTGCACAAAGTTAAAGTTTAAAGTTGACAGCCCAAGTTTCAACTGATCCAATTTACTTGAGAATTTGGTTTAACTTGCCTAGTTATAAAATTGCACTTACTGGCTGTTTGACGTACCAGAAGTTTGTAGCTAGCACAAAAGCTGCAACCTCTCTAGAGAGTTTTGGTTCAGTGGCTGAGACCATAATCGTGCCTGCCTTGTTTAGCTTCTAACTTAGGACTGTTTCTCACTAAATTCTGTTTGGTTGTGTCTGAGCGCCTTCATTTCCAATTGAAATAGATGGTCTGTGGAAGCAGATGAAAGAACTGTTGAACAAAATCTTTGTAAACGAGAAGAGACAAGTAGCGCGTTGGTCCACGTGGTGCGCAGAGCAAGGTGTCTAATTGTGTCTGACACCTCTCTCATTGGCACAAGTAGGAGGTTTCAGCACATCAGCAGGATCTAAGCGGGAGCCGAACTCTCATATGACTCGCAGAAGTCTATTGTTTGGTTTATGTTCTCGATAATGTCGTATGATACAAATTTGAGTTTGGATTGATGTCAGCACCTGGTAATTTAGGAGTTTTCTTCCATTAGTTGCATAAATAAATATCACAGTGTTCCGTTTGCATTGTCTGATGGGGACAAATAAACAAGAATGTGAGTCGGAGTGATTGGAATCTCAGGCCAGAATGGCGGCTCCGCCCTTGTGTGTGTGTGTGTGTCTTTTCCCGCTGAGCAAGCAGCGCAGGCTGTTTCTCACAGATGGAGGAAACTACACACCAAGAGTGTGACTATCAGCACAATCACAGGGACTTTTCCTCTCTTCATGGTGTGCTCCTTCTCACCCTAGCCAATGAGGGGGCCACCGTGAATCAAACGCCCCATGAAAGCTGAGTCGAAGGTTATCTGCTGGTGTAGACACGTGATAGTCGGCAGCCTCGCTTTTAAAGCTGCCTCTTTGAAATTCACAGTCAGAATCTTAAATCATGCGGTCCTATCTATTTGTTCAGTTTATCGACTGATCTAGAGTTTTGACTAACAAGGCAAAAGATTTCAAACTTTCAGTCTGTGTAAAACATGGCAGTTTTGGGCAAAATCAATTTGAATTTGAATTAAACTGGCCACGCTACACAGAAAGTTGAAATGGAATTTAAATAGTAGTAGCAAGAATTTTACCGAACAGTAATTCAAAGAAATTAAACACAGGTTATCTATCTATCTATCTATCTATCTATCTATCTATCTATCTATCTATCTATCTATCTCTCTATCTATCTATCTATCTATCTATCTATCTGTCTGTCTGTCTGTCTCTCTGTCTCTCTGTCTCTCTGTCTCTGTCGTTCTGTCTGTCTATCTATCGTTCTGTCGTTCTATCTATTCATTCTATCTGTTGTTCTTTCTTTCTGAAAGACCTATAAGCCTTCAAACTTCAAGACTTCAGTCTTTTTTCAAACCTTTTAAACAAGTAAAGCAGCATTCAAACTTTGGTTTTCTAGTTAAAAATATCCATTAATGTATTTACTTTGACATTTCCAGAATCAATGTTAATCTTCTTGCTTCCTATAATAAATACAAATTGCAGGTTCTCTATCTGCTGCCAATTCAATTCTTGAAATGACGCAAATTTAGCACCAGGGATTTGTGCAGTCATGTGTACCTAACTAATTGTTTTTGCCTGAAAAGAGCATTGCTCTTTGTACAGAAACTTTGGTATCTATCTATCTATCACATTGTATACTGTGCACTTTTATCTATTCGCTATTACGTGCGCATTGTACAGAAATCAATGAGCGCATGAAAGTACTTAGAGTGCCCCCAGTGTGGACCGTTGCGAGTTATACTTTGACCCTGTAAATTACCCACATCAGGCTCTATCAACAAAATGATCCGTATGACGCATGGACAGAGAGCTTCTTTTATTGCGCTGTATTTTGCTGAGTGAATCAGCTTATAAAACTGTCTCTGCTAAAGAGCCCTGCTCTCAGATTTGTTTGCAGACTCTCTTTTATGTATGTTGCTCTCTTGGCCGCATATGTTTCAGTGTTGTCTATTTTACTCAATAGTCAAAGTCAAACACCCTGCTACTGAAAAATGATGAATGAAGGACAGGAGTAGAGGGTGGCCAATCACAAGGAAATATTTATTGTTATCAGGGCTGTCAGCATTGTTAGGTTTAATGGTTTAATTTTTTTAATGGTGTTAATGCATTATTCATTTTGACATTCACATGTAATTTGTGTTTTTATTTTTATTTTGAAGCAGATTGAAACAATCCAGGGCTGCAACTCTCATATGCATACACATGCAACAATACCACTGAATTTCTGATGATGAAAGATGGTAATATTTGGTCATTTAATTTTAATTAAAACCTAGATAGGATGCTTAACAAAGGTAAAGCTACTTGCGAATTTATATGGCGAAATTTTATTATAGAATTATTGTGAATTTGAGTTTCATGTTTGCATTTCATGCCTGATTCGATGGAGTTAAAAATATAGAATATAAATATAGAATTACAAGTAAAGTGCACAGCTGCACATATAAATATAGGTGTGTGTTTGTGTGTATGTGACCCTGGACCACAAAACCAGTCATAAGGGTCAATATTTTGAAATTGAGATTGATAAATCAATTTAGAATGATAGCGAATAATACTACAGCGAGAATAAAAGTTACGCCGCCTTTCTTTGCGAGAACATTTGGGCGGTGTTATGCAAATCTTCCCACATAGTGAGGTTGATATGTGGGGGCGTGTTAGAACGAACCATTTTAGGTAGGCGTGGTTGACTCCTAACTTTTATAAAGAACATCTCTTTGGATTTGAGACTTTAGTCTTTGCAACTTTACAGATCTTATTTATGCACCAAGAGCTTGTAACACTCCAAAGAGAAAGGAAAATATTGAAATTGCATCATATGACCCCTTTAAAGAAAATTATCTCAAACTTGATTTTTACCAGTATTTTGTCTGCAAAAAGTGAGATGTCACGCCGAGGCAAAAGGGCAGTAGGCTTCACATTATAGACAATTTGGGTGATGATCACAATTTACAGAATCTTATAGTAACATCTGTATACAATCTAAGAAGATCATTGGCTAGGCTTAACTATTAGTAATGTCAGTTTAAATAAATTCTAACTGTAACAAGCAGACTAAAAGTTAAATGTGAGTGGATACCGTTTTGCAACCAATTTATTTGCAATGTTCGCTAACATTAAAGGATGCAAGACATACTTAGCCTATTGTTTTTACATCGAACTGAATGAAAATAGCTTAACCTATAAGAATGACTTGTGGATTGACGTAAACGCCAGCAGGAATAATGCTCAGAATGATTGTGAATTAAACATCTCCGATGACGTTCATTGCAATGTTTTTTATCGAGTTACAAGAAAAGGTATGAAACGGATTTAATTGTGTACAGTAACTGATTTTATGTGATACTCTGTCATGGTATTCGACTCCTCACATGTGCAGAAGTGGGCAGCCCTAGACTGAGAGCTGGCATCTGCATTATTAAAAAAAAAAAAAACTTTAAAGATTATTTATGATTAATTATTGTTGCCAAGTTATCTAGTTGTTGCATGTTTACAGTGCTTTGTTATATGGAGCAGTTTGTTAGATCACGATCTGTCTAATTTGTTTGTCTAAAGAAGTGCCGACAGATGTATGAAAGTACACAAGTCACACCGTAATTTAAAAGCGCAGACTTTAATGTACAGTAAAACAAAGGCAGAATACCGTATAACTCCAGGCTGGCAGAGTAATATTGACGAACGGCTAAACAAATGCAGAGCACCGTAATTTAATTTGAGCGTTCTAAAACAAAGTCAAAGAGCGGTAACTGATGATACAGTGTTCTGCCTTGGTTTCTCCTGGGCTTTTCTCCAAGATACTTATATACATGATAAAGGAGGTCATATATGTCCCAAAATGATCAATAACTAATTTCGACCAAAAACGAAGTTATGGTATGTTGTCTTTGCACGGCAGCACTGCTGTCACCATAGACGGGCGTGGTTTCAGCAACTAGCGCCTCAGCTTCACCCACGTCCCACCTTTTTGCCCATTTTCGATTATCCGAGAGTGACGTGCGGTGACGCGCTGCCAAGATACCAAGACACTTTAGGCTTCAAAAATGCTCTTCTGAACCCTACGAGTGACGTCACGGACACTACGTCCATGTTTTTTTACAGTCTATGGTATGGTAATACATAATAAATGTGTATTACCCAATCGTTTTGGTTTGACATTGAATATCTAATATTCAAATTCACAAAATTAAAGATTCGACTATCTGGTAAAGATATATTTTTGTTATATGAAAATTTGATTTTGGAGCAAAATTTGGTGATTAACTTAATAATTATATATGGAAAATACCATATTCACAAACAGAAATAGAATAATAATAAACCTAACATTATATTATTTAAAATTGAACTTAAGCATTATATTGAGGCCCTAAAAGATGCAAGAAATAAAAAAGCGAAATGGATGTACAGAATTTTTGAATCCTTTTCTTTTTGGAACTTTTTGTAAGTTTCTTCCCCTGTATATATATTTTTTTTCTTCTATTTTTTTTCTCTTTCTGCTTCCTTTGATGCTATTATGAATGTTATAGATAATAGTTGAATACATTGTGATCCTCTGTATATGTATGTTGTTATTGTTCTTGTTATGCAATAAAAAAATACAAAACACAGTTTATGGATTATACAATAACCTATAATTAAACATTACACCTCAGACACGGTATTTATTAAATGTTTGCTCAACACCTGGGTCAACAGCCAAATAGATTCTTTCTCATACCAGGCATTAATATTCAAACATTTTGAGTTGCGTGTCAAATAGTGGTGCATGACCTCATATGTAGAAATACTGTTCGTCAGCCTGTGGATCCTCTTAAATGCACAGTTTGTTTCAAACACACAGGGAATATTCTTAGACGCACAGTGGAAAAAGGAACTTCAGGGTGAGCATGAATCACAAAATAAGCATGATCACTGAACACATGTCTATCCGCAGACCTGTTGTCATGGTCACTGTAAACATGGTAACATATTTGTTGAACTGTGGCGAGGCACTGTTTTGACAGACTATTTCGTTAGGCCTTTCCATTCGTTTTACTGATCCTGGCCGCTGACTTTAACCTTTAAAAGTTCCCCTTAAACATAACTCACCCGAATAAGCTTTACCACAAGCGGAGTGACATGCTAAATGGACGTCTCTGTGTTCATTGTGTGCGAGCATTCGATCCCAGATTTCCTGTGGGAATTACACAAACATTTTACAACAAAAAGGATAGAATTCCTCACGCTTTAAAAAAAAAGGGGTCGGCGTGCATGCAATTGTGGTCTCGCTGAGTATTGTGAGCCGGCCGGTTTCTTTCTTTACATTTCATGCTGAATGTAGTGAATCGCTTATTAAACCTTGAGGTGTCCACAACATGAAAGGCCTCATTGTGACACCAAAGAAATCCTTGTGACACCTAATCACAAAATAAAGAGAAGAAAAAACCCTGGCACCTCACACCAATCTCCCCGGGTTATCTTGAGCGAGCGTGACCTTTGTGACATTGATAGGATTTCACACACACACGCACGTGCCAATACTGACCTACGTAGACGCGCACACACACTCACATCCACACAGACGCCTTTCATATGTCTGCGCGTCTGTGGTTTTATATGTGTGGGACTGAGCTCTTTGAAGCTGTGAGGATCATCAGGGCAGACGTCTCCGTGGTGATGTGCTCTCCTGGCCGTTTCTGGAAATAAAGCTCTGGAATGACCTCAGGATTGGGGCTCCACCAGAAAAAAAGGCATTTTATATTATTTTATACAGCATGTAACCCACCGGAAAAAGCATCTATTTTGCGTTTGATGGCTACTGTGCTTAATAAAATTTGATGGGGCATTAAAAGTATTGCATGCCAGTTATTAATGTCTCGCTGCTCTGCCATTGGCTAGAATCAGTCTGGATTTTTCCCAGCCTTTCAATCCAACTGACATTAGCCTCTAAAGCAAAGCCAAGCATGTGCTTTCCCTTAACGCTGGCCTGATGATAACCTCGTGCGCCTCGCACTCAGACGGTCCTATTTTTCCACTGTAAATAAAATAAACATTTCTTTCTCTTTTATACGTACAGATATGGCATGTCTGTGTGTGTGCGTGTATGGTCGGATGAATGAGGTGTGTCTGTCCTCGGCTTTAAATCTATCAGAACTGAAAGCGTTTAGAGGAAGTCTGCATAAGCTGGTCACGGTAACTCAACCCTCACCTCATCATCGGCGCAGGTGGAGTTCGGTGCAGAACCCAGCCCTATCGGACCCCCATCTCACTCCCACACAGAAATAAGGGCCATCTATCTCTCCTTCAGAGCCAGCGAAATGGCTCGTGGCTTGCTGAGTGATCGCGGTAATGTGTTTTCTTGATATTTAAGGAATTAAAGGGATAGCTCATCCAAAAATTATGTCGTAAATATGTCATTTACTCACCCCCATGTAGTTCCAAACCTGAATGGTTTTCTTCTGCGGAACACAAAAGAAGATTCTGAAGATTTTTTTTTTTTTTTTTACTGTTTTTGTTCATACAATCTTGAATAAAGGTTCCAAAAGGGGGTTTTCACAACCAAAGAAGAACCTTTATCAGTGAAAAGTTTTTAAAAGAATTCATTTTATTAATTCCTTTTTCTACTATAAAGAACCTTTTGTGGAATGTTAAAGGTTCTTAATGGAACCATAGATGCCAATGAAGAATGAAAGTAAATGGGGTCCAAAACAACATTGGCCCTTTTATTTTCATTGTTAGGACAAAAAACAACAACATTAAGACAAGTTTTGAAATACCTTCTTTCATGATTCACAGAAGAAAGTCATACAGGTTTGGAAGAACCTGAGGGCGAGTGTATGATGTCAGAATTTAGATTTTTGCAAGATCTATCCCTGTAACCTCTGCAATATTCTTTAAATAGTGAGTTCAGCTGTTTTTAAACCATCTTGCACACCTGTGGGTACTGAAACCCTGCGGATGGCAGCCATACCGTATAATCCGAAACACCTGCATGGGTTTGTGTTGAAGTAAAACATGTGGGTTATCACAATCACCTGCCTTGCTGGCAAAGCAAGCACTGTTTTTATGCTACAGGGGGATTCTATATGGATCAGTAGTTTCTAATTGAACCTGATGCAGTGTCATACCGAGCCCTTCTGGCTCTCATTATCGCTTGAGAAGTGATGTCACAGGAAACCGGGCTGTCTGACACTTTGACCTTTCCTCTATTGAAATCTACCGGGTCTCAAATGTCACTCATCATTACATGACAATTGAGAGTCCCATCCTCCAGCGCTGGCGGTGTGAATGTCAGACACACCGTCTTTTCACTCGTGATTCTGTTGAGGGAAGAAAGACGGAGCCTCGATTTAAAAAAAAAAAAGAAAGGATCAGGTACATAGTTGTGGTTCAGACTACTTATTCTTCTCTTGATCCTTTTGAACAGACAGTTGTTCTCATGCCAGCCTTGTGGGTAGATAATTAGTATGTACAACACATCACTAGTTCCTTAAAGAAATTCCTGGACTCTTTTTAGTTTTATTTTGCGCTATTGTCCGCAGTGTGAGAACTTTGGGTATCGCAGGCATTATCAGTATTCCTGTCCATTTATGTCTCTTGGTCTTATTTACATGCTGTATCAGCTTCTGAAAGCCCTCTTGAGTTCTAATTTACAACTTGATGGCATCAGGATCAGATGGCTGAGGCCTTTGCCAGCATTGCCTTTGGTGAGGGGCGGAGCCTGGCACTGTTTGCTCAACCCTCCTCAGCCTGATGCACAGAAACTGGATGAACCAGGACGCTCGCTGGCTCTCTGAGTCATGTGGTATCATTTAAGTTCCAGCAAAGGCCTGCAGGAGCCTTGCCGTGATAGGATCAGCACCGTGGCTTTGTGTTTTGTTTGTGCCGGAGTGTGTGTCTGTCTGTGCTTCCACTCTCATTTTGCAACTCAAACGTCCATAATAATCCCATAAAGACGATTTAAATGCATTGTGCAACTTAACTATCCTCTGTGATGCCCCATGTACTTTTGATGAAAGAGCTGTGTGTACGGTTATCTGCTCATAACGGTGGAGGAATATGACTCTTTTTTTTTATGCTTCCCCCTCCTATTATCGCCAAGCACCTGGATCAGATGCTTCCTTATTATCTTAGATCTGTGTAATACTCACAAATAAAGCCGTATATCACAGAGATGTGCTTAAAAAACCTTGAATGTTGCCAGCGAATTTCGCCAGCGTTGAGACTTTTCAGACTTTTCATTTCAGAAATCTGGGCAGAATGAGGGCAAATAAGGACGGAGGATGTTCTACACACTGAGGAGAAAAAAGGGAGGGAGGGAGGGATTTTTTTTTTTTTTTTACGTTGAGTTTTTACAAACGTTTTGATTTCCTCACTAAAGCACATCTGTGTGTGTGCAGATTCTTCAGTGTGTGATTTATTAGTGCTGTAGATCTCTCTTGCAATAGAAAATTGCCTTTGAGCTACTTGTCCAACCGACACAGCACTGTAACTCGTAACACCTCTTTGCCATGCACGCGTGACTACATTATTCTCCCTCCACCACCTTAGTCTGCATATTTGAAGGGCTTATCATGGAAAACTGCACTTTGTGGGACAATATGAATCCCTAAAACAACCTATTTGGTCATCAGCAGAATATGTGAATGTTACAGAGAGGAAGCAGAGAGAAGAATGGTGTTGAATGTTTTTGACTGCAAACTGTAATTATAATAAATACTATATAAGAAAATTCGATTATAATATTTAAATATTACAATTTGCAAAATACAAGATGGAATATTACTTTCTTATATTTGTAATAATGTCTATATATATTATAGAGGCTTTGCATAATCGAACTTTCATATGTAATTTATGTATATACATGGTATATGTATGACGTGTATATACGTGCGTATATATGTGTAGTGTGGTGTGTATATATATATATATTACTATATAAAACAAGTATAGTTGATATGTGTATGTAAATAGCGAAGAGAAGAGAGAGAAATTCTTCATAAAAATACTATATTAAAGAGATAGGTATGTTTTGGAGAACTGAGAATTTTTGGCATATTTTTATTTTATGTAAAGAAAAGTATCCATACTAATATTTGTTAAAATGGCGTTAAGTTGTCCTAAATGCAAGGTATTCTCCAAATTCTCTATTCTATATATATCTATATATATTATATATCTATATATATATATATCCTATGAATTTTATGAATAGAGCAAAAAGGGTTGAAAGGAAAAAAATGGATTGGAATGGTGTTGGTGTAGAGTGATTACAGAATACACTCATTCATTCTGGTCATCAGAAGATCATGGCATCCCTCAGCAGTGACATCCTGTTAGCATTTAGCATTTAATCATCAAGTGTCCAGAAACAATTCAGGAGAGACTCTAAAAGTCCACCATCCTTTGTCTGTGGACTGGCTTGTTATCTTTGTCATAGACAGAACATTTACGATTCAGATTTATTAGTCTTGACCCCATGGATTATTACATAGGACTGTGCAATGTCAGTATGGTGTGATGAGTGAAAAGAGGCCCCTGATCAATACTGCTCAAGTGCTCTCCATTTAGGTAATGGACACAGAGTCATAACTATCCACTCTGGATGAAGTGCCATAGGGTCACAGGGTGATCCTTTGTGTGAGACAGGAAAGGGATTTTCACCCACGCATTGAGGTAGAGCGAGAAGTTGGTTCCTGCGTGAATTCCCGGCTCCCTACAGTTTGGTGCTCCAACTGTAATGGGCCGTTGAAGTTACAAGAGCATACAGAGCAGTGTCGTTAATTTGTGGTTCAGTGTTTTATAGGGTATTTTCTGTTATGCCCTTTTATTTGTATTTTTTTAAGCAAATGACTGATATACAGACACCAACATTGTTATATCAATAGAATTCATAAATGAGCTTGCTGTATAATTTCAGTGAAACAGCAGAGCTATTTAACAGCTGCATTTCCCCATGCTAGAAATTAAAATGGAAATCGAATGCAAAAGCATAACCTGTTAAACTAACTATTTGCCTTTCTTTTTCTCTTTGTCTCTCTATGTTTCTCTGTTTCGGATGACTTGTGGAATTTCCTGCTTAGGTAAGAGAAAGCACATTCTTTCATGCCCAATATACTCTGTTGTTATATATAATTGCTTAAAGAATATTCACCCTAGAAGCACAAGGATAAAAGCTTGTGTATATTTTGTATGTATCGTGTCAGACTGCAAACAATTTTTTTTTAACAATTTTCAATAAGGTTTTTCATGTGAACATTAATGCAATAGCTACGTTCACAACAAACAATGTTTTTACAACATTTATTAGTCTTGGAAAATATTATTTTCTACATATCTACATAAAAATGTCAACATAGATTAATGCATTTGGAACCAACAATTAACAAAAATGCTGAAGTATAAAAAAATATATATATTTATATATTTTTAATATGTATTATAAAAAATATATAGTATTATATTATAAAGTAAAATCAACCAAATTTAATAAATACTGAGTACTGCTAATACTTTAATATCGTGTTAACTCACAACGCATTAATGCCACTATTGTAACATGTTAGCAAACATCATTTTCTTAATCTTCTTAATAATTTTGCCTTGTTGTCCAGTTAAAAATATCTAAACATTTTTAAAACAAGATTAGTTTAGAATCTCAAAAAAAAAAATGCAACTTGAATTATTTTTCAACCAATTGTCTGATTTTTTTTGAAGCATAAATTTAAAATTTGGTGAGGTTTTATGCTTAAAACAAGTAAAGTTAATATATACAGTGTATTTTTTGAAAACAAGTCTTAATACCTTACACAACTATGCTGAATTCATAAATTCATCTTGTTTGAAGAACGTTTAGACATTTTTACTGGACCGCGACAATAATATTCAGATTTCGAATTTGATTATTAGCAATGCATCACCATTTATGCCTTGTCACTCATAATGGATTAGCCCATCTTGTCCCTCGCAGGTAGAAGATCTCCTGTTTAGCAAAACATGTTTGCCGTTAGACGGCATCTGCGGCATGTTAACTCCGTTCAGTAAAAACACGTGCAAGCCCTGTAATAAGTAAGCAGCCCATGGCCGCACGCTAACAAGCCCAAGCCCAACAACAGGCATTAGCCATGCCACGCTCTCTCTGAAAGAATGCCGTGTGTCTGGAATGCCAACCGGCCACAGAGACGCAGAAAGCAGATGTGCGCCTGCCGGAGGCTCATCTGGCTCCCCTCTCTGAACCTGCGTGATGTGGGAGTTATTGATGGGTAGCCACCGTGCGCCGGCAAGCGGTGCGGTCATTAGCGAGGTACTAGTGAGAAAGGAAGAGAGAGAGAAACAGTGGGAGGGTAAATGTGGGAGTGTGTGGGAGAAAAAAAACAAGTCTTTCAGGACTCATTCATCAAATAGGTCCACTGAACTCCCCTCTGGACATGATTTTTAGACAGACTGAGAGAGAGTGTGTGAATAAGAATCATGGATACATGGCATACAGTCTCTGTCCATCAGTCCTCACCTCTCAGGAGATAACAGATAGCACTGAAAGTGGGTCTGTGCCTTGTGTCAATAGTCAGCTGTTTTGTTACAGGATTATAGAGGTTGAAGAAAGAAGCGCATATACCATCCTTTGGGATTGATGCTCCCTCTGTCAGAAACCAAAGGTCTGGCGTGTCTTTTATAAAAAGCGCCCATTTAACGCCGCTGTCTGAAGTTGTTTTCTATTTGTGCTTGTTTGTTTCATGCGAAATTGATTCATTCAATATATTTTTATAGCTCTGCGGAATTCATTATAAAAATTCAGTCCTCTCCCTTTGAAAGCACATCATTGTTTTATTTGGGTTTGTGTCTTGTAGAAGTTGGAGCTTATTTGCTATTTTGTGCTTTGTGAATTCATCTGCTCTGCTATTTTACCCTCTGTGCTCTCTTTAATAGATCTTTTTTCTCTCATATTTAAATATCAGGTAACTTTTACTTAAATTGAGCTGCAGAATTTAAAGATGGATCCCTAAGGACCAGCATTAGAGCAACTGTTGGGCCAGCTGCCCTCCCTCTGTCCCGTGGAGGGCCACGAAGAGTTCTTATCCGCTTAGGTCAGGGTTGGAGGTGTGGAGAGATGAGACTGAGCCAAACCATAATCAGGGTTCATCGGTGCCTTCTGCAGTCCCACCAGCCCTAGGTGTCCATCTGAAGAGACAAACAGTCAACGCGGCGGGTCCTCTCCTGGGCCACAGATTAAATTCCCACATTCCAAAGATAAACGCAGGGGTCAGTCCTCAACGTTGCGGAAGCGGCAACACATTTGCAGGTCCGCAAACAAGGGTGTGCTAGCCAAAATGCAGATATGCGTATCTCCTTTTCATGTGTCATTGACAATATCTGTTTGTGTTCACCTGTCATGGAAGACTTGAAGTCTTCTCTAGGAGGACTGGGTGTTTGGGGCCCTAGCTGCAATTTTTGCAAAATTACACAGTTGATATTGAATGGAATAGTTTATTTTAATAAAAAATCCAGTTTTCATGTTGTTTCAAATGTAGTTTTGAAAAATTATATGTTATACAAAATGTCCAAGCTCTTCTTTTCCGTGTAATGAGACAGAATCTGGTTTACACTCCAGCACAGTAGGTGGCAGTATTGCACCTTGATGTTGGTTGGCACTAGGAAGACAATGACGCAGTGTGTGTAGCCGTTTTATCAAAAAAATGTAGATCGGGGTGCTTGGTTCAATTCATCAGTTGTTGATTGGATGGAGACAGGTTTTAGTGCAAGTTTGCAGTTAATTATAAGGTGATGGGTCCGGTATATGTCAACAGAGAGAAGTCTGTAATTTCATCAGAAAATTGAGGTTTGACAGTTTTATTAAAAATTGCAATGAGGTCAGCGCCGATAGCCTTGCGGGCAGCTCGTCGGCATGATGCGCTGTTGTGCTACGGATGTCCCGAGTTCAAATCCCGGCTCAAGGACCTTTCCCGATCCCACCCCCCTCTTTCTCCCACTTTGCTTCCTTTCTCATCTACATTGTCCTATAACAATAAAGGCAAAAAACACCAAAAATGTATTACAATGAGCAAAAAGATCAATAACATTTATTTAGAAAATAGATAGGGTGAATTTTAGTTTCAGGCTGACTTTACGTCACTCTTGACTGAAAAATTTCCCCTCCAATATAGTTTTTGTGCTTGGGTTTGGTTCGAACAATCAAACATGGTACATCACAGGACATTATGCTAAACATCTCCTGTGGTATTACAGTAAAAACCCACACAGGTTTGGAACGACATGAAGTAATTTTCATTTTTCACAAACTGTTGATCTGATTTTCACAGTATGCCACCGCGAAACTGCCTGTGCATCATTCATGCAGATAAATGAATGCTATTGTGCTTATTCATTCTTTTGACCTCTCGCACCCTCGCATACCTTCATTCATCTTAAAACGTCCATTCAAGGTCACTCCTAGAGTTTAATTTACGGGAAATTCTGAGCCGTGCATCTTTCAGCACCAGCGTCATTGGCACACTTTGCTTCCTCGTTTTCTGTTTTTTGCCTGCAGCGACGTGGCATCAGATCAGTTGGTGTAGGAAACCTTCACACCTGGAACAGTGCTGTATTGTTCTGTCACACCTGCGAGCAAAAAGAGGCTTCCTCTTCTCCGTCTGGAATCTGGTCCCATGAGGCCAACAGCGTAGGCCATTGATAAAACGCCCGCTTTCTAGCTCTATAAACTCTCGGCTCACACTAGTTGAGCTCATCCCTCTGGCCTGGTCTGACAACTCAGGCTCGGTTAAGACTTTTCCATGGCATCGATTCCTGTTAACTTATGAGTGTATGTGTGGAACACAGCTTATTAGGCGTGAATGGAGGCAGGGACGTTCTGGGGAATGTGTTTGTGTTTGGAAAGCTGCCTGACACTCATTTGTGAGGCAGTGAAATACATTGGCAGCCTAGAGGTGCCTGAGCCGACTTCCCGGTCTCGTATTTCAAATCCTCTTAGATGAGGAAGATGATAGTGCTGTGAAATGGAGATGATTATGTTTACTCTAAACAATGCCTAACAACATGCACCGGGATTTCCTTTAAAGCTAGGAGTCTATGGCTCTCTCCTATTTTAATGCGGTTTGGAGCGCCACGTGGTGTTTTCGCCCATTTTTACCTGCTGGTACGTTGTTTTTGGTTGACTTTACAGTGTAAACAGTTCTTTAAGCCTTTAAATCTCCACAGAGAAAGAGCCATTTATCTCTACCTGTTGAGCGACAAGTATAGACTCAGAAAAAAGAGTGTACTAAAAAGAGTATAAGCTCTTTTTATGCGTGCTAGGGTGTTTCTTTCAGGCTGCTGTCATTTTGAACATATGTTGGCATTTCCAAGCCCTTCATAGAACTGGAATTCACTAAACCTCTTTTCATTCCATCTGTGTACATTCAGATTTGAGGAAAATAGCTAAACATGTGGCGTTTGTCCTCAGTAAGAGGTGTGTTTGTCTCCTGGTTGACATGTTTGGTCGAAATGGTGTTAAATGGCTCAGCAGGAGTGACTGCAATAAGACCTGGCAACCCACATATAAGCCTCCACACAGCACACCGATGCTCATTAGGCACTGACAGCATCTTCAGAAGACATGAAGAGAAAGCGAGTGAGAGACTTGGCAGTACGGACTCTGTATGGGGTCTGGTCACTGGCATATGTAACTGGATCCCTCGGCATGGGAATTTACTGTAGCTTGAAAATAAAAATAAGAGTAGAGCTTTTTACGTGCCTTACATCTGTTTGGCATTTAAAAACTTGAGACTTAAGACTAAGTTTCCCCCCAAATGCACTTTAGGAATAAATAAAACATTCAGGTTTTACAGCTGTGCCGTCTTCTTGTTGCCAAGCTTTATTTTGAAAGGCCTGAAGGTCCAAAACCTGAGCAGGAAGTCTTAAATTCAGAGATGTGGAGGAGGAGGAGGAGGAGGAGGAGGAGGAGTTTGTGCAGCCAGATGGTGCTAAATACTGATTAAACCCTGGATCTTTGAACCCCGTAGATCTCTCCAATTAGCCATTGTGTGGAGGACAGAGTGAAGTGGAGAGGGCCAGGAGAGGCCCCCTGTGAGTCCTTAAGCCCAGCTTTGTCACCTGACACTTCCCCCGTGCTAACAGGCCTGCAAGAGTCTCTTCAGAAGACTTTAAAACATTCGAGTGGGTGAATTTCAGTGTGACAAGTGTAGAGGGACAAGAGCCAGCAGGCACAGAGGAATGCTGGGACTCTGCGCTCAATGCAGGAGGAACAGCACGAGTGTTAGGATATCGCTCTTCGGTTGCTAGATCTTAGGTTCTTACTGCAGATTTTTAAATGTTTTCCAGTGTTCCACATTAGATCTAGAGAAATTTCAGTCATTCTATGAAATGGGTGTCTTTTTTAGTTTGATAAGATGATTTTTTTTAATAATGATTTTTCTAGCATCTAACATTCTAGCAAATAATGTGTTTAAATATATTAAATACTATTAAATATAAAAATAAAGCATTAAAATATGTAATATGCTATACACTGTTTAACACTATTTAAATAGACATTTAGATTCTATCTATCTATCTATCTTAGTAGATATATATAGATCATTATAGATCGTTATTTTAGTAGTATATCACGGTAATTTCTTGTTTTAATATTTATTATTATGTTTTATTTATTGTATATTTATTCAAAGTATTTTTATAATATATATTTAGAATATATGCTGGGACAGTGTTTATATAAATAGTTCATATTATAATTTTATTTATGGTATTCTATAAATATCCCTTTTCAACTGTCAGTTGCTCACGATAGATATATATCTCTATAATAGTATATATATATATATATATATAATATATATAGTATATTAGTGAGGGACACAGATGTCACTGGTTCTGTTGAGTCCCCCTTATTTTCCCATGCTTTATGTCCCTCTTTGACCTCTCCTTTTTCTTTTTATAAATCCTGGCGTCTGTCCTCCATCTGAAGGTGTAGTATAGTGTCAAATCTCTTGTTAATGCTGACCTGCTTTCAATTAGTTTGGAGAGAAAAGAGGATTAGCTCTGTTTTACCTGCTGCAGGAAAAAAACACATCATTGGTCTGCCTGTGACAGCACTGCTTAAGATCTTTCACTGAGTCCATCAATACTGCGCAGGGCAGCTTGCCAAGACCTGTTTCTCAAATAAGCCCTGTACCACTCGCTCAGAATGCAACCCATACCTGCCTTTGTGCGTACCATGCTCCAAGTCAAACACACACACACACACATACAGGTAAATCCCACTTACCACCCATCTGTAAACTTCACCCTCCCTTCAATATGCTGACTGTGAGTGATCGCTTCTCCTTCTGGGGCAGAAAGTAATTCCTCTGAAGGGTAAATAGGGAGAGCCTTTGTCTAGTTAACTCAAGGTCTGCAGAAATTGCCCAACAGTCTGCTCTCTATACCTGTTGAAAGAAAAATTCACCCTTGATTTAGTAGAAAGCTAACGCCTGCGGAACAAACAAGAATGTTTCCATTATAACACCTTAAGGACCATGCGCATAATGTTGTTCAAAAGGCTTTAGTGTGCTAGCTTAAAACCTAAAAACCAACATATCACACCAGTGAAATTGCTGTCCGAGTCATTCTACAACTAAACAAGGATGTGTGTGTTGAGCTCCTGTGTTGATAGACACTCGGCGAACAGCCTGTTGAGAACCTCTGTATGCGTGTTAAGTGCGCACTAAAAAAACTCAGTAATGTCTGTTGACTGACGCCTGTTCGCACCGTTTTTATACTCCCAACAGTCCTCTGGATGCTGCGGTTTGCAGAGCGAGGCCAAGTTGCTATCTCTCCATACATCACTAAATAGCTCGTGCTGACATTGAACCAACACAAAAGCCGATGCCAATGCTTTTCTTCGAAACACATAAACAGCTCCCCCACAGCATATGATCGTGCTCGCACATTGTTAATAATAGAGCAATTGTAAAACCTGTTTTATTCATTGTAGCACAATATGTCTTTATTATGTATGGTTAAGGGGGCCTTGTGTACAGGCAAAAGCTGTAATACAGTCATCTGTCTGTTTCCATGTGGGGATGAACATGCCTGTCATTCACAGAGGTTGTGTATTAATACACTGCTTTGTCACCTCCTCTCCTGTCCTCACTCTGTGGCCAAGGCCACTCCATCAATCTGTTAAAGTGACAACAATGGAGGCCTTAGCTGTCTAACAATAGCAAGGTAACTACCACATACCATGGACACGTACATGAGACCACAGATTAAATCCTGCGCTGTGCTGTGATGCTAATCACTTTAGCAGGCCCAGACAGGCCACTAAAGACACAAATATGGATTCTGATATTGACAGAGGACATTAGTCAGGGTTGACGCCATATTTAATTTGATGGGAATGCAAACGAGGCTGTGAGCTATAGTCGCTTGTCTTAATTTACCTACCTTTTACATACTCTTTTTTATCCCAAAGTTCATATCTATATATATATATACGCATTTTGACTTTGTACATTCTACTACAACCAAAATAAGTGATTAAATATTATCTGGAAGATATTTGCTTTGTATTAAGCTTAAGATTAGTACCATTATTATTTTATTGTATTATGTGTGTTAATTTTTCTTTCTGCCCTTAGAGTTGTTTTCATTTACTTTTTAAAATCTTTAATTTAATAATTTTCATTTTATTTATTAATCTTTTAATTTTTAAATTCCCTTGAAAAAAAAAATGTCAATTTTATTAGTTTATTTTCCATTTATTTACATTTCATTATATTTGATGATTATTTATATTGAATTTTAATTTTATATTTTGTTTTTATATGATTTATATTATTAATTAATATATTTTATTTTACATTTTATATATTGGTTTTATATTAAGTAGTAGTAGAAAATACTTTTATTTACCCCTTGGTTCAATTTTGTTTCAGTGGTTTTAACATGCAGTCACAAACAAGAGAAAACAATCAGCAATCAGCAAAAACACAAAATATTAATTATATTATATTATGTATATAACACCATGTACGATCTATCAAACAGGCTGTATTTCCATTATTCATAGCTCCATTTCCATTAAATTGGAGATTCCATCTGCCCTGAGTTATGTTCAATTTGACCTCAAAATTAACATTCAGATGGCCAATGAACCTCTACATACGTTCAGAGAATTTAGCATGACAATGTCACCTTTGCCAAATATGACTTGAATTTGTTCAACAAAATATATATCTCTGCCATGGATTGGTTACCATTGCATGGCAGCCTCTAATTCATAACTTCAAAGAGAACCGCAGCATTCCATATTCCATCATATTCCACTTCATAATCCAGGATGTTATGTTATGATGTCAATCACACAACCACAGCCCATAATAAATATTTTCCTCCCGAGGACTTGTTGAACTTGGAGCCCTTGGCTCTTGAATGCAGATAGCAGAGGAAGCATCAGGAATGAAAGGAAAGTGTTCCCTCCACTAAAAACATAAGATCAGTCAGACACGGAACGTCTTGCCGCAGAGCAATATATACTCAACTCACTGTTTATTAGCTCGATCGTGGAGATAAGAAACATCTGTATGACGGTTCCGTCCCTTCATCTTCGGTTGAGACAGAGGCAGGAACACCCCGCTCTGATTTATGGAAAGTTTATTTTTTTGCTTGAATCACCTGTCATCAGAAGGGAGATTATAAATCCTGCTGATTATATGGACTGGGGCTGCCCATACCCAGACTGCCTCAGTGGAGGGAAAATGAACTTTCCAGAAGGGTCCCTTCACAGAATGCTATTTGGCGATGCTGTCCGTACAACACAATATGTGGTGCATCAGTGAACTAATCCTTCTCGGTCTGTATGAGGCGAACTCAAATTAGGTCTGGAGGTGTTTCTCGTCCAAAGCAATGAGAGCAGCATATCTAGTCAATACCATTGGTGCGACATATGTCCAGCCATACACCCCACCCCCCCCCCCCCCCCCCGGGAATACCTATTCAGCTCACTTTTTTTTTTGTTGCAGGCTACCGCTTCTGTGGCGGTATTATAGCACACTGATGATATCAGTAATACCATGGTATTGTTTGTTTAGGGATGTCCTGGACTATGCAAATAGATTTTAGGAAATGTTACTTTTAATGTATTTCAAATTTGCATTCTCTTTTTGAAGTCATGTGTAAGATTGTAAAACATTCTCCTGAATTATCATGGCTGCATGGCGGTTCTACTCCTCTCTGTGTATGTGTGTGTGGCTGTTTGTTGAATCTCGACCCTGCAGGGTGTGTTGGCTGATGGAGGAGGCTCTGACAGGGCCGCTGAGGGTTCTGATGAACTGGGCTGGATGGGGGAGATTGAGAGCACCAGGTGTGGGGGGCCTGAGCACGGCATGCTTGGCACTCTGAGGGGACTCTATGTTTAGATGTTACATTATGTTACATGTGCTGTTTTTTCTGGCGCTGCTGCGTTTGTTGAAGGTAAAAGCGCTTCCATGCCAGCCTCTAGGCCACCCTCATGCTCTCTCCCTCCAAACCTAATATAAAAACAGCATAGTTGGTCAGTGTATGTTGTGTTTTAGATGCTGGTGGTCCTCATCATGGGATGGTGATGTGCTTCTGTCTCCACCAGGCTGCTTACCCAGCTTCCTTGGTCAACCAGTTTAAAATAATAATAATATAAATTTTATAGGAAAATGTTATGTGTACATATTCTATATGAAGATTTGCTTTAACACTTTATTTTAAGGACCAATTCTCACTATCAAGTAGTTGTTTATTAGCATGCATATTACTAACATATTGGCTGTTTATTAGTACTCAAAAAACATATTAATGCCTTATTCTGCCTGACCATATTTTAGATCTTCTATTCCTACCCCATACTTAAACTTAACTACCTTACTATCTATTAATAAGCAGCAAATTATGAGTTTACTGAGGCAAAAGTAATAGTTAATAGTTAGTTAATAGAGAGAATTGGACCTTAAATAAAGTGTGACCAAAAATTTTTACATTTTAAACGAGATTGTTTTTGTAATTTAAAATATAATTATAATTTTAAAATATATGTAATATTTGATCATATAAAATTTTAAATCTATATTTTCATTAGGCTATGTAGGTGTATATGTATATAGACTACTGTTAAAAAGTTTTTTACAATTATTTTTTTAAAGAATTTGGTACGTTTATTCAGCAAGGATACATTAAAATCACAAGTAAAGACATTTATAATGGTACAAAAAGGGTTTTTATTTCAAATAATGCTATTTTTTCAAACTTTCGATTCATCAAAGATTCATTAAAAAAATGGATCACGAAAATATTTGCTACAAAAATATTGCACAGCACAACAGTTTTCAACAATAATAATAGGAAATGTTTCTTGTGCACCAAATTAACATATTAGAATGATTGGCATAACAGCTGCTGAAAATTCAGCTTTGCCATCACAGGATAATATTCATTTATTCATTTATATATTTTATTGTTTACTTTTGTTTTATAAATTGATGCCGGGTGAATCAGAAACTTAGCCTAATTATACAATGCTTCCTTTCCAGGGAAGCCAGACAGTCGCCATACCTTCTTCACCCACCCTTTTCTCTCATCCCGTATGGTCTCACAGCGCAGTGCCACCCTGATGATACATGAAAGTCTAACTTTGTGGAAAAACACCCTTAGTAATACTCCCACACAGGACTTTAATAGGACATAAACAAAATGTGTTGTGCTCTGGACTATTTTAAGTCACCCATAAATCAGTGGGAGAGCACTGTGGACAATTAGCAAGGGCTGCTGATTGAAGCCAGACTTGTGGCTTGCTAACTGCTGCTCCTCTACTTTTAATTGATTCAATGTTGTCTTGATTGGGTGCAGAGCGTCTTTGCCCAAGGCACTGTAAAACGACCCGGGTGCGCAATGGCCCCTCTGGGAGAGGTCAGATCTCCAGCCTGCTGTGGGAGGCAGGTTCATGTTTGTTTAGATGTCCGTAGTCTGACTCTTACCCTTTCCTCTCTCTCGCTTGTGCTGCTGAGCTGTTGCTTGTTTGTTTTTCCTCAACAAATAATTTGTTCTTCTTCATGTTATACACTCACTAGATGAATGACCCCAGGGTCAGCGCCGTCATTCTATTCGTTCTCTTTTGAATATGGAGGCCTTCATTAATAATGGGCGAACCATGACCTCTGACTCTAGTCCTGACCTCACGTGGTCTCACTGTTGCATTAAAGCCACTAGTGTATATTTGGTGCCAAGCACTCATGTCAATCTAGTTATTTGAGATCTGTAAAGCATCTACTCAATATTCAGTTGCAGCAGTAAAGAGGATCCACTCAGGATAATGAGGTTTTCAATCTAAACAAGTATGTTATTTATAAGTAGTACGTCTGCTTGCACTCGTCCGTGAAGTTCAGAAGGCCGCAGGGTGTCCCATTTGCAACCTTTCGCCGTTAATACAGACTTTTCTAGGGATGGGTAAAAATATTGATTTTCTCAATCTCAATACTGATTCTTAAAGGCACAGTTCACCTGAAAACAAAAATTCTGTGATCATTTACTCACCCTCATGTCTTTCCAAACCTGAATGGCTTTTTTCTGTAGAACAGATTGAACAGATAATACTTTTCTGTTCTGTAGAAGGTTTCGAATTACATGAGGGTGAGTAAAATGATCACAGAATTTTCATTTTTGAATATTAGCATTTACGTTTTTCAACCAGTATAGCCTGATTCCCCAAAAATGACTCTTAAGTAAAAAAAGATGAGTTATCCATTTGAATTGTTTAGAAACACTGAGATTTTTTCATGTAACCAAACTGACATTACAAAAGAAATCAGAACTCAGTCTAAATTCATCAAAATCTGAACCAATTTGAATTGAGAGTTTGTGAATGCCAGATATGAAGGTCAACTGTTTATCAGCCCATAGGATTAAACACAGTATATTTATTTTTTGATGAGTGACATATACCATATGGCACTCCACTAATCACAATGACACGAGAGCGGGACGATTAACCTGTGGCACCGCAAATACTTTCCACATATCATACATGTTAAACAAGTAGCTATCTCATCCGAGACCGATAGTCCCGTTTTCACTCACTCATGTTCGCTTGCTTTCTTCTATCCGCTCAGCCGTGCTCAAATATCTAGCCTTTTTTCTCTAATCTATTGCTGAATGTCCTTTGCCAATGTTTCTGAAATATAGACTTGCCTCCCACAAACACCAATATGTTTTTAATGTAGCGAGCCATATATCTTGTCTCTTCAAGAAAATCTCACGGAGTGTTTTCCATGGGAAACTTGCAGAGAGGCGGCTCTTATATGCATTTTTCTCCCCTCCTTCACCTTCATCCGTCTTTTGAGGCGTTTGCCAAGCCAGCACAGCTTGAAGTCCTGGCAGGCCATTGTTTGTCTGTGATGTTAATGCTTCTGGGCAGACATTCTTTTGGAAGGGGTGAATGAGTGATATCTGAGGCGTTGGGAGATGTACCGTTGCCTCCCCACTGAATGATGGGACAATTGCTCCACGGCTGGCCCGAGAGCTGTAACCTAAGGAGGAGATCCTCCATCTGTGCTACTGTGAAAGGCCTGGAGGGCTCGAGGCTTAGCTGACCTACACCCCTGGGAGTCACGTCAGTCATTACCTCAAGAGCGCCCTCTATGGGAAGTTGTAAGGAGGTGCGCTTAAAGGGGTAGTTCACCCCCAAATTACTCACCCCTCATGTCATTCCAAACCTGTATGACTTTCTTTCTTCTAAACTTCCATACAATGAAAGTCGATGGGGTCCAAAATAAAATCGACAGCATATATTCTTTTGTGTTCCATAAAAGAGGTTTGAAATGTTGGAGCAGTTGAATTGTCATTTTGGTGAGTTCTCCCATTAATAACAATAATGCTGTTTTGTCCAGAGGCTTGTCTATGTGCGCTTGATATTTTTGCCCATTTCTTCCATTCTTTGGAAAATCAATGCCAGCTCCTCAGAGTTCTTTTGATTTAATTGGCTTCCGTTGGAAATTCTTGAGTGAAGAGCCTCCTTCATTTTTCATTCCATTGTTAAGTCTGAGGAGTCTGACCTTGGGATGAACCAACTTTAATCATGAACTCCATGAGCCCATTGCCTCCCGGTGTCCTGCCTTTCTTTAGACTCTGGTCTGCCCCGGTCATCACCCATAACACTCTGTTTGAACACGTAGAGAAAGAGCGATGGAGAGAATCGACTGAATAGGAGGATTATCGTTATGGGAGGTTTTTGTTGTAGAACTTGTTCTGATGCAGCCATGTGCCATGTTTGTGTTAGTAGCCTTGATAGAAATAGCTAATGAGCTTCTTTTTTAATCCTAATGATGAATTGGCACAGCATTGTGTAGTTTATTGACCAGCTGGCCCATCGCTCTTCAAGCGCATGAAAGAAAGCCCAACATTGATAAGCTGTTTTTCTGTTATTGGGTTTAATGGGGTCAAATCTCTTTATAACCCACTGGAGCTCATCTGATACACATTGAAAATGAATTGCTGAGGTGGCATTTGATTTAGAGGCCACGTAAGAATATTATAAACTGACACAATGTGACTCAATCCTCTCACTCATTGATTTTTCTGACACGGACATAGAAAAGCACTCTGTTGCACTTAGGTGTTGTTGTCCAGAGAGCTAATATGTTGTTGTCTGGTCCTCTAACTTTGTGACCCAGGGGAAATAGTTATTTAGTATCCTCTAGCAAAGATATTTCATATTATAGACAGGTGAATGGGCATTAGCCTTGACTCACACCAGATTTCACCGTGTATTTATGTGGTTGGCAGGTGCTTTTATTCAAAGTAACTTGCATTGCATTGAAGATTTACTTTTTTTTATCAGTTCACGCATTCCCATGAAATGAACCTATGACCTTTACATTGATAGAGCCATGACTCTATTCTGTGACTAATTTAGAGCTTCGTTTAAGATGATCAATGAAAAAATGGTAACACTATGCATTGGGTATCATGAACTAACAATAAAGAATAATGTTACATATTATAAATATGCTGTTTATGTTGTTTATTGTCAAATCATGTTTGTTCATTATACTTTAAATAATATAAAATTACACTGCAGTCCAAAGGTTTGGGAAATTACAGCAAGGATGCATTTAATTGATCAAAAATTACATTGTAATGTTACAAAAGATTAGTGTTTTTTTTAACTGTTCTTTTGAACGTTCTAGTTTCTATTCATCAAAGAATCCTGCAAAAATGTATAATTGTTTCCGCAAAATTATTAAGCAGCAAAACTGTTTTCAACACTGATCAAAATAAGTAATGTCTTGAGCACCAAATATGTATATTATTGGAGGATCATGTGACACTGAAGACTAGAGGACTGGCTGCTGAAAATTCAAATTTGCCATCACAGGAATAAATTACATTTTAAAATACTGTATAAAATAGAAAACAGTTATTTTTGTAAGAGACTTTTGTCAAAAACAATAAATCTCAAATGGTCATGCATACCCTGAAATGTTGAATATTTGCTAGTATATGTAAAAAAATTTACTTACATTAATAAATGCTAGTTTATTAACCTTATTTAAATGTGTGTTTCTTGTTTTGTAATGTTTCCATGATCCTATGCTCTGGACACCAGTTTTGGGAAACTGTATAACCCTGTTGATTTTTGTCAGCACTAGACTGAATCATTCCACTTTAAAAGATGACAGGAAACACAGGAAGCCAATAAATTTAATCAGGAAATAGCTTTGTTTTTGCCAGTACCCAATGACAAACTAAAAAGACATGTTTGCATGTTACACACTTTCAAATGCCAGATTTTGAGCTGGAAACATTTGGACTGCGCGATCGCTCAGGTAGTATGTTTTTCACAGCTGAAATTTTGCTTTCCATTCAAATGATGTCGCTCCCAAGAGTAGTAAAAAATAGTTGTTCAAAATAGCCCTAAAGTGTTTGCAGATTTTGAGCAGCATCTATACACATCCACACACTCTGCCAAACATGCATACACACACACATACACCCGCACTCAAACCACCGCCAAGCCGGCCAAACCTACAGGGAAACTAAGTATTCCAGCAATGCGTTTGAAATCCACATAATGATAATCTGATCGGTCTCGAAGCTCCATCTGCTCTCAATAGTCTTTTATTGTCCGTAATGAGTGGAAATCTTTGTGTCAGCGTGCCCAGCTGTGCTTCTGTCCACAGCAGGATCGCAACGCTAACCTCACATTAGCCTGGAAGCTCATCTGGCTCTCCCCAGGGTTCCTACTGGGTGTCCACTAGCTTACACCCTAAAAATTCCCACCGAATCCTGAGCATCCTTCACATATAAGCCGAGTCATGTTCGCTCAGTTTTGGTGTAAAAATAATCTTTTTTGCAGCGACTCTAAACATAGCTGACCTGAGCATATCCATCGTCACTATGGCGCCTATGGGAGTCTATGTTTTTTAAATCACTTCCTTGTCGAAATGAAGTTGTGCACATTCCATTGACATTCATATTTGGTTAGATCCTCTGGAGGTCATCTCGATTTACAACAAACAAGGAATAGTTGGCCGTTTTGGCACAAGAGATGCACATTTGTTCTGCTGAAGCATTCCTCGGAGTGCCATATTTCAAGCTGTCATCTCTCGCCCATGGAAAACTCATTCTTTCAGGCGTATTTAAAGCATCCACGTCAACGACAGGATTATGAATTTTCCTCGCGAACCTCAGTGAGCCCTAGCGGACTCAGATTGGATGATTTACGTGCTTTCACATTTACGGTAATTGCTCTCAAATAAGTGGCTTCCTTCAGAAGGAGGTGGCCTTTCTGAAGTAGGGGCTCGATGGCTCGTAAAACATACGAATGAGAGTCACTGAATGGCTAATATTTCATATCATATATACTCACTGCGGCCTTTCTTTTCGCAACAGGTTCTACCGGGGAGACTACCACATCGACGTATGCATTAACGATTATTTGGACGTATACTGTCCCCACTACATGGACACGGCCCCTGAGGAGGGAACGGAGCACTACGTCCTCTACATGGTTAACTACGACGGCTACAGCTCTTGCGACCACACGGCGAAAGGTTTCAAACGTTGGGAGTGCAACCGGCCTCACTCGCCCAACGGGCCGCTGAAGTTCTCCGAGAAGTTTCAGCTTTTCACACCGTTCTCACTGGGATTCGAATTTCGGCCAGGCAGAGAATATTACTATATCTGTGAGTATCGTGTTGATTTTTTTTGTGTGTGCATTAGTGATTTGTATCTCAATGATGTTTTAATGGTTTCTGTATCCAAAACCAGACGCTGCGCATGTTAAATAGATTTGTTAGATTGGCTTTCGGTTTATACGTGGAAAAAGTTGCATTGCCTGGAAAAGGATGTTGTATTAGCATCCTCACGGAGGATAACGCAACTCAAGTCTTAATGGTATACTTTTAAGACAAGTATCTGATTACGAGCATTAAGTAAAAGAAGGCATTGCCAAGTATGACTTTGTTTTTCAGGAGTCTTGGCAAATAGGCTACAAGGAAAGCATGAAGCTCAGGGAAAAACATCTTGGTCTTCCTCTAAAGAGTCTTTGTTACGAACTCCTAGTCTCAGCTTTCGTTTGCTCGTGAGAGGGCTCTTAAAAACAAGCATCTAAACCCATGTTTTTACAACTGGAGTCAGATCCCTACAGGGCAGGAGTGGGAAGACAAAATAAGGCACAGGAGTGGTCTGACTGCTCAGGGCCGCGATGGGTTCATTTATGCAGGCGCACGGAGGAGATGTGGAGCGTTTGATTTGGCGGAATCCGACCTGATGATCTGACAGATCTCATGGGCTCATGAAACGATGGACATGTTTTTATGAGATGTGAAAGGAAGGAATTGGAGAATGAGGAGGGGGAAGTGGTAAAAATCGGAGATAAGTACATGGAGACTGAGAAAAAAGGCAGATAGGAATGCATGGTACATAGCATAAATGGGTTAGATCCCAGCAGGAGATATGGATGTTTTGCATGAATGTGGGTGTCTATCGGAGATGTTGCAAAATAGTAAAATTTACTTTTTTTCCTGAAGGCCTATGAGTAAGAATAATAGGATGGGAAACATCTCGACTGAAGTGATGGAGCTGTCAGATACTATAAAGTGTTTTACAGTTAATGCGAGTTGGAAAACAAGGATTTGTAGCACACATGTTTCACTCCTGTTTGACTCAGTGTCATGATTCAACTGTTACAGGCTCTCTCAAGAGAGGAGGAAGTTTCTCCATTTGTGCGGAATTACGAGTAAAGGGAACAAAATAAACAGCGTGTCAGTTTGATCAAGTTGAACCATAGCAGTTTAGAGTGATCGCACAATGTTATCAAGTAGACAGTGGCTTTCAGTAACCTTGATCATATCACTACAATTAGAAATAGAAAGAAGAAGATATTTGAATATATTGTAATACCAAGCTATTTGAATAAATGAAGAAATAAAATTAATTAATTTATTAAAAATGCGATATAAATGGAAAATTAATGTATCTATATGCTGTAGTATTTCTGTTTCTAACAGCTTATGATATGTAATAATTTTAAGGGGAAAAAATTGTCATAGAAGCAGAAAATATTTGAATATATTTTAATACCAAGCAATTTGAATAAATTAAGAAAATATTTAATATAAATATAATAAAAAAATAAATATTTATAATAAAAAAATAATACACTATCTATGGTAAATTAATTCATCTATATGTTTAGTATTTAGTTTAATACCTATTTTTAATAGCTTATAAATCTAATGTTATTGAAAAAATTGTCATTGTGATTAAAAAGAATTATTATTTTATGATTATACCTTATGATAAGTTTGCTGTTACATTTTTACATTATTTTCCAATATTTGTACAATTATTTTTATTTGATGTAGTGTATAAAATATAAAATCATTTTACAATAAAAATGTTGTACTATATTAATATGAGATATAGTTAATTTTTAACTTGAATATTTTTTCTATTACTATATAATATTTTATAAATAAATTAGCTGCTCTATTTCGTTAAAAGGTTTCCTTTTATATATTTAGTAATATATACTATTTCTATAAATTTTCAGATAGTTTGTCTGTAAAAAGCAGTTCGTTTTTATATTTAACTTATTTTATTTTTTTTTATAATTTGATACTGTATATAAAAGAATTGTATACATATATATATTTTAAAAATACATCATATAGCCAGAGGCAAAAAATTTCTTAATTTTTTGTCTATTTAATATTTGAAACAGGTTTTCCTGAATCATTTTCTTCATTAGTTTGATGTCTGCCTGTCATGATTTGGTTAGACAGAATGTCTTTGTTAGCCGGTGTGGTGGCTAATCATTCTGAGTGAGGGGTCGCTCTAGGAGAGCAGAGGGGTGACAAGCACGGTCTCTGTGCTGTCAGTCAGCGTGCCCGGCCCACTCAGGAAGCGATCAGGGGGGATCAGAGGGCCCGGCCCCACAGGTCAAATGTGAACATGCTCTGATGACTGCAGTTGAACTCACAATCCTGAACGGCTCAAGGCAGCATGTTTTTCCAATATGGCCGATGTGGAAGTCTGATTTTAATCTCAGAGGATAGAAATCCAATTTCAAGGGAAGGTTTTTACTCGGCCTCTCCCTCCTGCCTGAGCGGGGCCAACGGCAGTGCAGGCTGTCTGATATGAGCCCGCTTCAAAAGCCCACGACTGCTATTTGTAGTCTAGTCCCTCCATCTTCATAATGCTGTAAGGTAAACCAGAAACATTCCCACTTTGTGCTTAAAGCAAGACCTGATTTGTAGCTTTGATAAGAATCCTGTAGTTTGTGGTTTGCTTATAAGTGGCGTAGTCGCTACCTGAGCCAAAATTATTCCCCGCATTACAAAGCGTTCTCAAAGCACTCTAGAATGGGCAAGAAAAGAGACGGGTGTGCATCTTATCTTAAAGACGGAGCATCAATCCATCTTTCCCTCATTTATCAGACTTCTCGGTTACATCGCATCTGATCTCTCAACCCATAGCTGGAATGGTGGTGTCTGGGAGGTTTATTGCCCCTGGCCATCTGCAGCTCGGGTGAATCTGGTGTCGGCCGTGTGGGAAAGGAGACGTGGATGAGCAGCCCGGGCCATGACAGTGTAGAGTGTCTTTGAATAAGCAGGGTTGGTGTAATAGTCTTGTCTTAATGTCTGCCAATGAGAGGTCAGTTACACGCCACTTGCTGACAGCGAGGGAATTCTGATGACTGACAGAATGAGAGTTTGTCATATAAGCAACCAATGAAATCATCCTAATACAGCTGGGACTGTTGATTATTGTCAGAGTTTATGTTTAAAGAAATTCGGCGAGAGCCTTGAAATTAGAGATGTGTTTTTCTTGCTGGCATTGAGCATTCATGCAGTCACATTTACAGTAATCAGGGTCCAAAGTTAACACACGTCAAGTGCAAATTGCAAGTAAAAATTGGCTTTGATGAGTAAATAATGAGTGACGGGTAACTTTATAAGGAACTGCAACTTAATACTTGGTTGAAGTCGAACTGTAAGAGTAACAGCCTGACCTTGAGCAAACTGTTTACTAAAGAAAACTTTTGTTTTGATTTTTACCTTGCGTAACTGACCTTTTCTTCTGCAGAACTTCATGTGGCAACACATATGTGGAATATTTCTTACTTAAAGTGAGAGTCCACACCAGAATTAAAGTTCATTCATCATTCACTCACCAAACATGAGTTTCATTCTTCTGTGAAACATAAAAGATGATCATTGTAAGAATATTAGGGCTTTGTGAAATCCGTTCTAATTCTGTTTTTTCCGTTTTAATTTTTCTGGATTCCTTTTTTTCCATTTTGGCTCAATTAAAAAATATATTAATCAAAAAGCATGTCTAATTAATTGAAATCATGAATTTATTAAATGTTTAACAAAAATTACATTTTTAAAGTCCTATGAAATAAGTTTGATTTTTTTTTCTCTCAAATTCAGTTTTATTTTGACCAAAATCTGTGTTTTGCATAAATTTTTGGCAATTTTTCATTAAATTTTAATAATCAAAACATGTCTAATTAATTGATTTTTATAAAAATTTATTTAATATTATTTTATTGACTTCAGTAATGCTGTGTTGTGTATTTACATTTTTCTGGTAAACACTTTTTTCTGGTAAATATTCCTTAAAAATATTGTTTTAATAATAATTGTATTATTAGTAGCAGTACTATCATTTTATATTTCTGTCACAGTTTCGTCAAGTTAAACTGAACATTTATTTTGAAGGGTTGCTGTGAAGACCTTTAAGTTTATGTTTATATATGATAAAGCGATAGTTTTTTTCTCAAAAGAAAGCATAATTTTATTTACCAACAAGGCTAAGGTAGAGTAAATGATGACAGAATATTCATTTTTGGGTGAACTGTCCCTTTAAATGTCAAGAAAAGGAAAATTGGAGCAACTAAATCACGATGGATCGTCTTCACATTTATATGACAGGTAGCAGTTTAAACTGTGAATACTGATCTAGTACATGATGCTGTTACAAATAAGCTGATATTTATTTTATGTTTATATTATTTATTTCAGTTGTCCTCTGTTTTATTAGTGCTATTTAATAGTAGCTTATAAAGCTATACATTTGCAGGTGAATTTAGTGTGACAGCTTTATACATATTTGAGATTAGACATATTTTATTTGAATTTACTTTGTGTAATATAAACTGGCATAAATAATCTGCATCATGGTTTTCACTACTAGAGATTTCTTTAGTGTGCAATGTTGCCACTGAAATGCAGAGTTTTTAATGTTTTTCTGTGGGTTCGCTGTGGTTTTCATCAGTCATGAATCCCTGTGTAGAACAGCAATGTTCACTCCTGCACATCTTTCAACCGCAGTCCCCTCTCCCACCCCACATATCCAAATGCCCACTGCGGGATGGCATCCTATTAATGTCTCTGGGCAAAAAGTTAATTTTGGACTCTGACAATATTGATGCACACTCACGCTCGGCAGTTATTTATTGTGGTAGAAGCCAACGATGTACAACGGATTTGTGAAGTGGTGTTTCCGATCAACACTGGGATCCCGCTCCAAACTAGACCAGACTTGAGGAATGAGACAAAAGCAATTTCACCCAAATCAAAGGAAATATGCTTGTGGGGACATGATTAAGGGTTCACAAGCCCCCAGTATGTCAGTGTAGACAGCACATAAGCACACTGATTTAACCCAAGCTCTCCCCACAGTCACGAGGGTGTGGGGATGAGAAGAGAGACAGCAGATTAAGTGCAGCTGGAGACCCCACACAGCAGGGAATCATGGGGGTCAAGGCTAGAAGAGCCATGGTGCATTATGGGAATGTCTGCAAGCTCAGAGATGAGCCAGCCAGCTAATGGGGAAAAGAGTTATAATTATTTTCTTCCAACATGTCTTTCTCTTGTTTCTTTTTCTTTCCTCTACAGGCAACTGATCCTGTTAAAGCTTCATCTTGACAGTTTCATGGTGGTTTAAAGTGTTAAAAATATATATGGGTCAATGACAAGACACTTTTTAAAAATCTTTTAATTTATTTTAAAAGTACTTCAAAATGCATGACTTAAATATAATGACTGTAAAGATCAACGAATCTCTTAAAATATCAGATATTTTGACCTTTTTATAACAAGACTCCAGAAAACGTAATATTGTCTGAGAAATAACAGTCCATGAGATTTATATAGTAATGAATCATACATAACTTTTACATCAATTTCTACATACATTTTAAATACATCTGAAACCATATTTCTTTACATTACCTTAAATTCATGTGAATAATATATTTATAAAAGTTGATCAAATATATATACTGTATATACAGCAGGTAAAATAAGTATTTAACACATCACCATTTTTCTCAGTAAATATATTTCTAAAGGTGCTGTTGACATGAAATTTTCACCAGATGCCGGTAACAATCCAAGTAATCCATACATACAAAGAAAGCAAAACAAATAAGTTTAGAAATTAAGTTCTGTGTAATAAAGTAGAATGACCCAGGGGAAAAGTATTGAAAACATGAAGAAAGGGAGGTGCAAAAAGGCATGAAAAGCCAAGACGCCAGCAGAAATCTATCAGTAATTAGAAAGCAATCCTGCCCCTAGTCAGTGGAAATTAATTTGAACTGGTTCAATCCCAACTAGGGGTTGAATGGCTTCTGATTTTTTGAAGTCGACTTTTATGTAATAAAAGTTGAGTCGAAGTCGTTAATGAACAAATAAGTCTGGATCTGTGACAAACACCTTGTGCACTCTACATGGGCTATGCCCAGCGCTGCCCACATGGCTGTTGCTCCTATAACAGTTTTTTTTATCAGTTTGGGTGGTTACTTTTCTCACGATTCCTGCAAATTCTAAATTAGATACCGATAAAGAGCACAGTAAAGGAATTACTTCATATGAATGCATTATGATAGCGATTGCATGTGGTGAATTAATTATACCTGGCAGTGCCGTCTCCCTACTAGTAGGGAAGCGTGGAATTTAGTATAATAAAAATTATGCTTGAACTTTTCAGTTTCTAAGCTATTTTATTGAGAAATCACAGAACAGTGTTGACAATATATTTCCGCACTGAATGATTATGTGCGTGCGATGTACGCGTTACTGTCTGTAGCCTATGTGTGTGCGTTACAGTGCAGCAGCGCATTAGATTAAAACGGCGATTAACTTACCTGTACAATACGCTGTTTAAAACGTGCATTCTCCCGTTCAATTTCGAGCATTCAGTAATATAATCACACATGTCTTGTGGAGCTCTTTTAGAGTATGCATTTATTTGTCATTTGACTGTTTGGAAACGGAGCGTAAATGTTGAAGTCCTTCAAAGATTTCTTATCCTGTTGCGGCCTCTATTGGACCAGCGACTAGTTGACGACAAGCTTAAAGCGTCATGGCAGAGCATTGAAGTCGACTAGTCGGTGCAACCCCTAGTCCCAACTGATGGCCTATAAAAAGGTGTCTCATGACCAACGTGTCACACAAGAAACATTTCATGATGGGTAAAAGCAAAGAGCTCTCTCAAGACCTTCACAACCTTGTTGTTGTAAAACATACTGATGGCATTGGTTACAGACGGATTTCTATACTTCTGAATGTTCAAGTGATCACTGTTGGGGCCATAATCTAGAAGTGGAAAGAACATAATTTCACCATAAACCGGCCACGACCAGGTGCTCCTCGCAAGATTTCTGACAGAGGAGTGAAAAGAATTATCAGAAGAGTTGTCCAAGAGCCAAGGATCACTTTTTGAGCTTCAAAAAGACTTGGAATTAGCATGTACAATTGTTTCAAAGAAAACAATAAGTAATGCACTCAACCGCCACGGCGTGTATGCACGCTCACCATTCTCTATTGCTGAAGAAAAAGCATGTTGGAGCTCGTTTAAAGTTTGCTGCACAACGTTTAGACAAGCCTGTGAAATACTGGGAGAATATAGTCTGGTCAGATGAGACCAAAATTAAACTCTTTGGATGCCATAATACACACCATGTTTGGAGGTCAAATGGCACTGCACATCACCCCAAAACATCATGGTGTAGCATTGGCAAAATTCATATAATTGAAGGAAGGATGAATAAATGCATATATATAGCGCTTTATTGTGTATTGCTGTACACCCAAAGTGCTTTACAATCATGTGGGGGGATCTCTCCTCATCCACCACCAGTGTGCAGCATCCACTTGGATGCGACAGCAGCCACATACAACGGCGCCAGTGTACTCACCACACACCAGCTACAGGTGGAGAGGGGAGAGAGTCATAGAGCCAATCAAGTGAATGGAAAAATGTACCGAGACATTCTTGATTAAAAAATCTGCTGCCATCTACCAGGATGATGTAGATGAAATGAGGGTGGACATTCCAGCGAGACAATGATCCCAAACACAGCCAAGAAACCTCTCAATTTGTTTTAGAGAAAGAAAATAAAGCTGCTAGAATTGCCCAGCCAATCACCTGACTTGAATCCAAAAGAAAATCTATGGAAAGAACTAAAGATTAGAGTTCATAGAAGAAGCCCATGGAACTTTCAAGATTTGAAGGCTGTTTGTGTGGAAAAATGGGCCAAAATCACACCTGAGCAATGCATTCGACTAGTTTCTCCATACAGGAGGCGTCTTCAAGCTGTCATTACCAATAAAGGCTTTTGTACGAAGTATTAAATGCATTTCAGTAAGCGTGTTCAATTCTTTTTCCCTGGGTCATTCCATTTTATTACCCAGAACTTACTTTCTGAACTTTTTTGTTTTGTTTTATTTGTGTGTATGGATTACTTGGGTTGATACCGACATCTGGTGAAAATTTAATGTCAACAGCACCTTTAGAAATATATTTACTGAGAAAAATGGTGATGTGTTCAATACTTATTTTACCCGCTGTATGAATATATATATACTGTGTATATATATACTGTATATACACACATTTTATTTAATAAACATTTTATTAAACAAATATGTTTTAAAAAAATGAAATATTAATTAAAATAAGATGTAAGGAAATGTTACTACTTTTTTAGTGTCATTACACTGAATTTTTTATTGAAAATTATATAATTTGATACCAACATAAACTTCTGAGAACTTGCCATATGCATTTCAAAGCCCTTTACTTTTCTTTATCACAGCCACTTATGTTCACTGACCCATATATTTTCTCAACAAACCCAGAACCCTGAACTCATGAAGTTTGACTGGAAGAGTCAGTGTAAGGTTCAGTAGTTCACAGTCACTGGCGATATGGTCTATGAACTGAACAGAAGTCATTTGTATCATCACAGCTGATTACAGAGCTTTTAGTGGCAGGTGTTTCTTTCGGCCTGTGATCTGTCATTTGCAGCTGTTGATGTTACTAGCCGCCAGTACAGCTTTAAGTAGCAGGTGTTGATGTATGTAGTGACCAATCAACATCTAAGAGGCTTGTGGAAAGGTCACAACCAGTAGAGGTTAGGAAAAGAGCTTGGAAAGGTTTAGCTCAAATTTGCTGTCCAGTAAAAAAAAATAAAAAATACTGCTGTTAGTGATGTCTGTGGTCAAGATAATGGTGTTCAATAAATATTTCCTGCCAGTAAACAAATTTAAAGAGAGACTAATTCATCATCCTGCCACTAATGGTGCGTGTGTGCTGTGAACATTAGTCTTAGCTTATTTATCCTGAAGTTTATTGTCAAATAATCAAAATTTCAAGCATCCAACCAGAAAAACAAGACATCCAACCCCTATTTCTTTACATCAGGAAAGAGTCACAGTGGAATACATGTCCACATCAGTGAAAGCGAGCCTCACCAATTGAATTATCAAGAACATACTGCGTTGGCTATAAGGAAATTGCATTTTGTGCAGTCTGTGCTCATTACATTGAGGCTTTGAAGGAGGGGATGTATTGAAGTGCATTGCATTGCTCATTACTTTGTCACCTTTATGCCCAGTGTGATCTGTGGGTAAAATACCAAGCCTTTCTTTCCCCCTCACCCCACCGGTCCTCATTTGCATCGCTCCCTGACTACGCCAGATTGCATTACGTACTGCATAAAGAGCGGACAGTGGAGAGAGAGAGAGAGGCTGTCTACCTGTTCTTCTTAAAGTGCTAATGAGCTTTCCTTTATGGAGAGGACAAATTGAGAAACATGGCTCATAGTTGAGATGACAAGGGAAACAGCATAGCCAAAGTAGCACCGCCCGCGTCTATCAGTAAGAAGCCAAATGAATGCTGATTGTGCATTCCTCTGAGGCCAGTGGAAGTATTTAAATTAGGCTTTTGCATGTAGAAAGCCGCAAACAGAAAAGATAGGTAGCATCTGAAGATATACTGATAGACTAAACCTGAAATAAATGATCCTAGTGGCCTTGAGCCCGTGGAGCTGTTGCGTTGTTACCATTTTGGAAAGCTTGTCAAAAAATGATGGTCATTATCTAACTGCTGCTGGCTAACATTGAGGTTTTGTCTCGATTTAATCATTTGTTTTGGATGCATCGATCAAATTTAAATTGTTTTGCACTGTATGTAGTCATTTTCAAAGAAAAGTGGTGCATGCATTGATAGCTTACCTGGAGTAACATCACAAATTATATTTAATCGTATTTAAACTTGGCGTTAAGTGAAAAATATAATATTTTTATAATAATAATAATAATAATAATTGGTACACTTTACAATAAAGTGTCCTTTGTTAACATAGTTACTATATTAACTAACATGAACGAACAACGAACAACACATTTATTACACAATTTATTAATCTTTGTGAATGTTGGTTAATGAAAATACAGTCGTTCACAGTGCATTAACTAATGCTACTAACTAATGATAATAACTAGTTATTATTATCATTATTAGTTCATGTTAACTACACTAGATAACTAATGTTAACTAATAAACCTTATTGTAAAGTGTTACCGAATAATTTTGATTTAATATTAAAATTTAATTAAAAGTGTGAAGGAATATATATACCGTACAATTGTGCCCAATTGTTTATGATTTGTATAGGCCTGTATTGCTATAAAGTAATTTTCCTTTATTTTATTTTTTTTACAGGTGTATTTTGAATTTTGCACTTCATTGCATTGTGTTTAGGGTTAACGGAAATATCTGTAAAATTAATGGATAATGTCCTGGTAGAAAATGACCAGTACATTTTCCTTTTTTAAAATAGTGTATAAATATATATAATATAACACAAATCAAAACCAAACCCCAAACAAAGGCAGTTCATATAATAAATACAGATCCATCTTGTGGGCTACTCTTGAAGCATTGAGCACTGTGAATATTGTTGTCTCTTATGATAAATTACTTGTTGTACCTCATTTGTAAGTCACTTTGGATAAAAGCATTTGCTAAATGACTAAATGTAAATGTAGATGAAAATGTTGGCAGTGCATGTAAAAATCTGCACTACTGGCTTGACCGGACAAGTAAAAAAAAAAAGTTGTTGAGCCTTGTTATATATCTAAAACTAAAAAATGACTTTGATTTATTAAACAGTGTGCAGCATGGATCGATTGAGCTTAATATTGACCATCTAAAATGTTTCCACAGCCTCTACAGTCAGTGAAAATGGGAGACGGAGCTGCTTAAGGCTGAAAGTTTTCGTCAGACCTTCAAGTAAGTTTTACAAGCCCCTCAGGAGAGATCCTGGCCGTGGCTTCTGACAAAACGTGGTCGCAATTGCAGCGTTTATCACTGCTGGAATAGTTCAATGAGTTAAAGATGATGTCACGACCCTGACAACACCCTGTTTTATGTTTCTCCCACAGACAACTGCGAGAAAAGTCATGACCGCGTTGTCAAAGTCGATGATGGAAGCATCAACTCTATAGAAAATAATAATGGTTCGTATTGTATGCCAAATCAGTAAGGTCAAAATGTTTTTGCACACTCAGGTATTACAGACCTATTTTAATCTTCTGTTTCTTCCTCCATTTAGATGGAACGAGTCACGAATCTGCCGAACCATCCCGAGGTGATGTCAACGGCGCCGGAAGCATTCAAACTTTAGGGCCCTTGTTAGCCTCAGCGCTGGTTCTTTTGGCTTCCCTCTCCTCCTTATAGCATCCCACATCCCTGAAATACACAGGAGGACTCGTGATCGAGCACTTTTAAGAAACATTGAGATCTTTCTCGCCGCTAAAAAGTAGTTTCTCGCACAGGAAAACGTGGCGATATAACTGGAAGTTTTTCAATGAACAAAAGCCCCACCCACGGAAAAAAAAAACACAAAAAAACACACTAGGTCTGTGTCCTTTCGGTGCCCCTATGTGACGTTGGAGAGGGACTTGTAATTGGGGGCAGAGCAAGAAAATGACTCTTTTTCAAATGACAAAGACCGCTTTCAGTGTTGCCGTCCAGAAAAGAGAAGTCTTATAACAGAGCAAGAGGACTATCTGAGGGATCTCTCCACGAGCATTGTGGGAAAACGTCGTCACTATGGACTCAACTGCTGACTCTACTAGAGATCAAGGCAAATTGTTGCCTGATAGCACCCCTTGTAAAGAGGGAGAGCAGGGAGCTTTTTAATATCTCAACCGGAGTAGTCCGTGTGGACTCAGGTGCTCAGGTGAACGGTGACAATTTTTGAAGTGTTTTCATAGATAAAGGAAAAAGATAAGCACTCGTTTTGTACATTGTGTACAGGTGTACATGGGACTGAAACGCAGATGTGGTGTTCTTGAAGTAAAATGCTCAAGTATAGCTGCCAAAATCGATGTGTTGTTAGGAGTACGGAGCATCACTGATCGATCATTTGAGTGAATATACTAATTTGTTTGGTGAATCATCCTTTTCTTATTTATTGTTCAGTCTTAGTGCTCTTGACACTTTGTTGTACTAGTCATCAGCCAGGATTCAGGAGAAAGGAACACAAATGCCTAGCTGCAGTCAACTTACCTTGATTTAGACGAATAACAACTGCATAACTTATGATAATGGGTTAATATTTTAGCAAGTCAATCCTTGAAATGATATCAGGGGGAAAAAAACAGTAGTACTTTTCCATATCATGTCCGTCAGGGGTCACGTCGCTCCTTAAAGGGGTCCATTATCATGGATAGGAGGGAGGAAATGGTTTTGCATTCATTTTGTAAATGCTTCCTGTCTTTTTACCCAAGAGTAATCAAAATGAACAGCATTAACAATTTAATTCGGTCAACAAAATGAGCTCATGCTTTGCCAATTGAATTGTTAGTTATGTAAAAACTCTTTTTTCTAAGCATGAAGTGAAAGTAATGAAATTATTTTCCTCAAAACGAATCCTCACATGGATTTTCTTTTGTCAAAGTGCATTTCAACCGTGCCGTTTGTATTTATTTACTTTTTTAACACGGAGCCGTGCACATTAAACGCTCATCTGGGATCTACTGAAACAGTAGCGGATCGCTGCTTCCACCCTGGTGGCAGCTGACACACTAACGTGATTTAATAGGCTCTTTGATGTTGTCCAAAGTGCCTGGCACACAGACCACATACTGCGAGGGCTCATGTGGGTTATTTCTGGAATTAAAAAATCGACAGCAGCACGGGAGGAGCGCGGTGTCCAGTTTAGCCGTGGGCTAGCGTTACTCTGGTGAACTTGGCCAGAGATGGAGAAAGATGAGATCTCCTGCTGGGATCAATAATGGCCTTTACAGACACAAAACAGGGTAAATATTTTTCCCCTGGTCCTGGTTTTCCTTTCTTGAATGGTTTTCATGTTTTTCATTCGCATCTACTTATCGACAGTTTGGTATGCAACATAAAGGTAGCTTTTGACTTTATGTGGTTATGTTTGGCTAGCTACTATGGTTCTTTTAAAATGATAACACAAGAGCACATGAATGCTATGTATCCGTACGTTGTTTAGCATATCATATAGTGATTTGGAACCACTGGTACAAAAGAAATAGAAGATAAATGAGGAACTAAGAAATAATCCAGTCTGAAAGTAATAATATCAAATACATTTGTTAATATGTTTTCTGGAAGTAAATGCATTTGCAAGCAGAATACTTTTCAAATGTACTTGTTTTAATTTTGAGTAATATTTAATGGTTCAGTATCCATAAAGACAATTAGGAATTTGTGCTGGCCAATCCTTAAAAACACTGCTGTATTGTCATTGCTAAATCATATGCTTAAAAACCCATCTACATTTTTTTTTTAATCTCTTGTGGAATATTTTAAAATCTGCAATGTTCTGTTGTTGCACCAAGAAAATAAATGCTGTCGTCCATTTATTGTCATGAGAACAAACCTAGAAGGCCATTTTTAGTAGGTTTAAATTCAGGAAACATTTTTGTAAAATGACTGCTGGATCTGTTTTTGTCCATATGCAAAACTTGAGGTTTTAAGGAACGAGGTCTTGTTGAACATGGGTTTTTCACCACAAGGCAGTTGTGTTCCTGTATTCTCTCATCGGCTTTGTCCCAGAGAATGTTTCTTCAGTGTTAGACATCATTTCTTAATTCTTTCCACACCTGCTTCTTCATACAGCTGTGAAGACCATGATATCTAAACCACCATTTCCCTTAGCTTCTTGGCTGTGTTGCCTAAATATTAGACATTTGCTGTGACGTCTCTGACGGTACAGCGCTGACTTGCATTATGATATGACACGTTTTTATATCTTCAAATGCCATTGTTTGTAAATACACTTGCTGGAGCAGCTCAAATAAATGATTAAATAAATTTGTCATTGTTGTAAGAAACATCTTCCCATGTCTTTTTTTATGTATTCTGATTTAAGATATCAGATTTAAGATATCAGTATTATCCAATAGGTTACGATACAAGGGCTGATGGTATTTATTCTGAAGTGTTTCAGGTGATAATACAATTAAAGTAAAATGTTCTTAGCTTTCCAATGATCAGTGTGCAAATATTCTTCTGCAGCAAATTTCAGCAGTGTTGAATGATTTAGCTGAGCCTTAAGAAACCTGCACAGTTTTTATCACAGCACCTTATTACACAGAGAATTATACCAAGGCATACAGGGATTTCTGATAACTGATTGTTCTATGAGTGAGGGATAGAAACGGTAACATTTGCCCATCATTATTATTACACTCAGGAGTCAATGAATATTAATGAACGAGTGCACGCTCTTGGGCATTGGCCAGTTTAAACAAAAATAGGCTTGAGGGGGATTCCTTGGTGACATGGTGTTGAACGGTGTCTAATGTTCTCACTGTTTTGCCTCTAAATATCTTGTGCCTTGTTCTATTTCTGCCCCCTGAACTTTGGAACAAGCCAGACAGAATGCTGTAAAAAAAAGAACAACTGAAATCTATTCCACACTATGCATTTCAGCAATTTCCTGCTTTTCACCTTGAGTGGTGAGACATAAAATAGATTATTATTATTATTACATGTAATTATTGTCATCATTTATATGCTTAGTTATGGTTATTGTTTGTGATAAAAAAGCAAACTATCCAGAGAACCAACGCATGCTGGAAAATGCATTGGCCTTCAAAGTGCAATGTGCCCACTTGTTGGCCTTTAAAGTGAAGGATTGGTTTAAAACAAAAAACAAAAGTGTTTATTCATCCTTTTACAATTATATGCAAATAGGTTCTTGGTTGCTAAGGAACTGTAAAGAAAAGATTTACCTCTGAACTCTGCTCAACTAACTGATTTTCTCTAAGCGAAATGAGGCTGGATAATGTATTGAAGCTAGTTAAGATCGTGCATGTTGTATTTGCACACTTGACCCATGTTCTTTAGGTCATATTAAGTATTATCCTCTGAGGAAAGAGATCAGTGTGTGAAAATGTAAAATCTCAGTGTAAGGAATTTATGGAAACAAAATATTTTAGTGGCCAGCTTACTTTAATTCTAAAATGAAACAGTGTCTGGCTTTATTTGCAACCCCATTCAGCTTTCTAAAAATAACTGCACTACAGCTGAGAGGATTCATTTCTCCTTTCATACAGGGAAAGCCTGGGGCAATGTGATATTTCCAAGGCCAGAGATCACGCAGAAAATAAGACCCAGGGAGTGACAGTATACTTTCAAATTGTATTAATGCAAAGCCAAGCCTCCTTGACCATGAGACAAACAGCCTGCATGGAAAACAGAAGACCTGAGAAATTATACCATTACAGGTATTTCACGGAGAAAGAAAAGCAAAAGACACATCTGAATCCAGCGAGGTTTAGTTTTTGTTTGTAGAATAAAATGTCAGATAGAGAAGCTGAATAGAGCACATTTGTTTATAAAATGCCCCCTTTTGAAATGTATTTTAAGCAACTTCTGACTGCATTTAAATAATTTCATTGGTTATATGTAAAGCTCATGTTAGAGCATCAATTTCTTGAAGCGGTGTTTATACTTCAGCTTGGCGTGCTATGAAAACTTTGGCTTTGCGCTTTTAACGTTACATAACGTTTAACCTAACTATTTTTTCACACTCCCTCAAAAATACACATAAGCTCCACCCCTTTCTACACATTCGGCCAATGGGATTGAAGCGTCGAGAGCGGAACTCTGCACGAAGTACCGGAAATGATCAAATGACACCATTTTGTGCGCGGAATGCGTCTAATAGTGGCTTTGTCCAAATACCCACACTTGCAGTCTTTGCACATGACCACTTGATTACTTAAATGACGTATCTCCTGTATTTGGCCGAAGTCTTCAAGTGAGGATGAAGACCACAAATGTGTGTCGAACTTTTCATTACCTGATGGGACACACTTATAGTGTTGTAAAAATGCAAGTGTTTACACAGCTTTATTTTAATTTAATATAAAGCATTTTAAAATCAACATCTAAATGTATGTCCAGTAGTCCCTATAACATAATTTTAATTTGTGGTGCTTCTAATTAAATGATAAAAAGCAGTTGCAAATGTTGTACAAAATAAATATAACCACAACTCATCTTTGCACCAATAAAAGTAAAAACACTGTTTTTCTACCAAATTATTTGTAATATCTAATTATTACATTGGAAAGGTTTCCGTGACCTCTCACGAGATCTCGGCAAAAAGTCTCACGATTTATTTCCAGAACATGATGCATGATGGGATACACTTAGCCTTGAATAGCACTCTGGAGCGGTATAGTGTGAGATAGTGTGGATTTAGTATCCATTAAGGGCACTGCGCTTTGGCATTTTGAAGACATGGGACAGACTTGCACACTTGCTTCCTGTCGCGCGCACGCGCTATCAAGTGGCCAAGACAGCAAGCGTGGGTATTTGGACAAGGCTATTAACTAATAGGTAGCCTACTTTAACATACATAACGCTGACACTGTCTGTTTATTCATTAACAGACTGGGAATTGGGGTAGCAAGGCAAGTTTTGAGCACAGACATGGAAAATAGTTTGAGACATGACTTGTTAACATTACCTGAAATTTTACATAATGAGGTTAAATATAAACTAAGGTAGCCTACATTGACATGTTTATTTAGCAGATGCTTTTACCCATGTGATATGACAGTGTTCTTCGTCAGTCATTGAGTCCACCATACTAAATGTTCTTGCTAAGGAAAATGTCCTAATAAACAATTACAAGTCCTAATTAACAATTAAAACAAATGCATGAATGCGGCACGTGGAACAGGTGAGCAGGAGAGCGCTGCAGGCATCTGTAGCAGTTGTCACAGACAGTGAGAGGCCCTTGGGAGCACCTGGCTGATTATATACAGATCCCACTGGGCCGGTTCAGCGACAGGACAGCTCAATTACAGCAGTAAGCAGAGACAACAGAGTGAAATTAAAGCTGATAAACAGGACAGTGTCATATGCGGGACAGGAAGGAGAGCGTCTGAGCGTGTGTGTTCAGGGGTGAGGGCAGGGGCGTAGATTACCCCAGATTACCCATAGTAGCCCCTCACTTTTTCGGGCGGACAAATTTGTGTTTGTCAAGTCATCTCCAGGTAATAAATAAAGTATATGAACAATGCAGTGCTAGTTGACATAGCATTTATTACAGTATAGAAACTATTCTGCCTTATGTGATAAAAAAGTGTTTGTAGTATATAATCAAATCATTATTATTGCTTATTGTCCAGTTATAGTTATCTGATTTCTAAGTCAATTAAAAGTTAAAAATTAGAGAACAATTAAAGTTGCCTATACAACAGTCAAAAGTTTTTGAACAGTAAGATTTTTAAAGAAATCTCTTCTGTTCACCAAGCCTGCATTTATTTGATCCAAAGTACAGCAAAACAGTAATATTTTGAAATATTTTTACTAGGCTATTTAAAATAACTATTTTCTATTTGAATATATTTTAAAATGTAATTTATTGTGATTTCAAAGCTACAATTTTTAGCATCATTACTCCAATCACACGATCCTTCAGAAATCATTCTGATTTGCTGCTCAAAAAAACATTTATTATTATTATGTTGAAAACAGATTAGATTTTTTTTTCAGGTTTCTTTGATGAATAGAAAGTTCAAAAGAACAGCATTTTATTTGAAATAGAAATCTTTTGTACCATTATAAATGTCTTTATCATCACTTTTCAACTTAAAACATAATTGCTAAATAAAAGTGTTAATTTCTATAATTTCTTCTCCAAAAAAATAAAAATTATACTGACTCTAAGCTTTTGAATGGTATAGTGTATAATGTTACAAAAGCTTTTTATTTCACATAAATGCTGATCTTTGGATCCTTCTATTCATCAAAGAATCCTGAAAGACATTTACCTCAATGTTTAAATATATAATATAAAAACAATAACATTAATAATGATAATAATTGTATCTTGAGCAGCAAATCAGCATATTATCATGATTTCTGAAGGACTGGAGTAATGATGCTGAAAATTCAGCTTTGATCACAGCAATCATTTTAAAATATATTCATATATTTAAAATATATATAGAAAGCAGTTATTTTAAATAGTAAAAATATTTCACAACATTACTGCTTTTGCTGTATTTTGGATCAAATAAATGCAGGCTTGGCGAGCAGAAGAGACTTCTTTATAAAACATTAAAAATCTTACTGTTCAAAAACTGTTGACTGGTAGGTTATATAGATTACAGAAATGTTATATTGTAATGCTATTCTGTCCCCCTCACTTCTGAAATGATGGCTACGCCCCTGGGTGAGGGAGATGTCAAACTGCTCTCAAGAGAGAGCTGCCATGGGAGGTCCTGTGAGCAGATGCATGCTGGTGTGTTTGCTTGAAACTGAATGAAGTGTCTTAACCATGCTCTCTAGAAAGCGTCAAACACCAAGGGCGGTATAATTAAATCAATTGCTCTAAGTGTGTTAGAGGAACATTATCCTGTCTGGTCAAGGCTCTTCTGGCTCTGTTGTGGTCTGTTGAGGTTCTGCTTACCATCTCCTTTGTACTGGCTTTGTATGGGCTGAGAGGTGTGCCTTTTCTTTTGCAGAATATATGATGGAATCAAGTTACTTTTGTTAGTTTTAAGCAGCAAATAGCTCTGCTTACTTTTTAATCTCTTAATCAGTTTAATTTAGATTTTTAAAAAATCTGATCCCCTTAAGTGAACTCAAAAGTAAGCTTAGTGAAAAAGGACCCAGTTATTTTTAAATTGATCTCTGACCTTGAAAGTGGACTCAGAACTCATTTTGGCCCATTCAAGCTGTGATATGGTCCATTATATAACATATACCAGAGTGGTAAAAAAAGAAAAGCTGCATCCCAAATGACGCACTATAATAAACTATGCACTTGTAGACTATTTACTTATGCACTATGTACTCAATACTGTATAAATTATATATGGTTATTTTGTCATTCATAATCAGAGTCTGGTAGCATCCCACTTTGCTACGTAATTAAAGCTGCGACAGTTGAGAGCATGAAGTGTCCAACATTCCACACTTAATTTTTTCGGTTATTTAAGTGCATCATCCGGGTATTTAAAGTGTACTTTTTCTTTTTGGAATTTTCAGTGTGAACGCGCACAACTTGCACTATTTATACTACAAAATGTCATAGAATAGTGCATAAGTACGCGATTCGGGACGCACCTAAAATGTATTCAAATATTTTTGCAAATGACCATGCAAAAACACAAAAAAATTGCAGAAAATGTGTAGATTTTGTGATCACATTTTCACAGGCATAACTTAGTTTATGATAGTTATGATAGTTTATGATATCATATCATAAGATAGTTTTATACAGTTTTGTTTATAGATATCAGTTTCAGAGGTTATCAAACTTGGAAGTAGGGACTCCCAACGGGGTGCAAGTGGTTCATGGAAATTTATTTTTAGGACTGTAAAAGGTAATGGTGAATGATAATGATATTTAATTTTCATTTCAATGATATTGGCTTTTGATATTTATTGTGAAAAGTGCTATGCAAATAATAAATAAATAAATAAAATTTAAAAAATTCAAATGTTTGTCTTCAGGTTTCTACATATCTAATAGTGGGTAGAACAAAAATATACATTTGATGTACAAAATCAATATTTTTAGATCATATTCTAAGTGCCTAAATCAAAACTGAACATTTTTCAAAGATTTGATGCTAAAAAAAACTCTGGGTTGATCCAATGAGTGCTTTTGAAGATTAAATAAGATGACTTGACAAAGTCTGCCAGGTTACCTCTAGCCAGTCAGATTGAACTGATTGTTTCAGTCAGTGCTTGCTATTTTTGTGTAGAGTAGGCTATGCATCAGACGGACAGCAAACAGATTGTGGCCATCCGTACACTTCCCACCTGAGGTCGAGACTAGACTTCAACTGAATTTCTTCCCTGTCTGGATAGCAAACTGTAGTACGTCACAGTCATTTGTTCATATGTTTAAGCTAATAAGCATTTCCTAAGAGCTGCATTAGCACTGCTTCATTTAGCTTGTGCGTATAGTTTCCATTTGACCACAGGTAGTACAGCAACAAAAATATTCCAAGTACTCAAGCTCAGCATTACAACTGGAGCCAGGGACAAATCAATTTAGCCTAAATTGTCATTTTGTAGAGCAAAAACACATTTAATTTTGAACTGAGCTTACTTTGTCTGTTCAAGCTTGTGAATAATGAACATCCTAAATCTTTATTAGCGTTACCTTGGTGATCATACTAGCACAAGAGAGACTGTTAAAGAATAGCACTGTCAGAGCTCTAGATATTGTGTTTGCTCTGCCAAATAGTAAGACATGATGACAGGAAGGAATTTGATCATGTATTTTGAGCCTGACATATAATGACCTGACCATGCATCTACTCAAACCCAGCGCTTATAACTGCTGCCAGTTCGAGGATGATTTAAAGTAGTTAGCAAGTTTTCTGTGCCAAGCTCTATGTATCTGTAATTATATGCAGATGGGTGGACTGATGAGTGCTGAGTCGCTGGTGTGGTTTATGGTTTAACATTGACCAAGCAGCCAGATGCAATGTGAAGGATGTGGTTTTCGGACATGAACTTCATATCATTATGGGAAAGAGTATGATGTTTTCTCTTTTTCTATCCTGATTTACAGCTATCTGAATTTTCCTTTCTACAGATGTAGCGAGACCAATTACGTCCCGTTGGAATATATTCGGTAAGTACTGCTTCTTGGATATACTGCAAAACACAGAAAGTACATACTTAACCTCTCGCCTTCCACTTTGTACAAACTTGTTAAAAGATCTATGCATCTTTGCATGGAGAGCGACTGGTTTGCTTGGTCTTCACACAAACTGCAGATGAATCTACGGTGTAAAGAAATACTGTGAATGTAAACATTTTGTGAGAGAGATATTTTATCCTCTCCTCAGAGGTCTTGATTTAAACACCCTGGTCGCACACAGTTCCTCGGCTACAGTTTTTCCATATGCCGTCTCAGAGTGCCAGATTATCTAAACTCCTGGAGATTATTTCTCTTGGCTCTGGAGTTGTCAGCATGAAATTAGGCGTTTGCTAAAATAACGGCTGGTGTCAAAGTTGTACATTGTCTCAGGAATCTTCTCTTTGCCAAGAGGAGAGAGGTGTGAGAAAAGGGAGTTACCCTGCTGTCTTTCATTTAGAGCAGTGCTTCTCTAACTGGGGTATCATAGAACGTTGAGTAAAGTGATCGAATTGAAGAGGGAAAAAACGAATAAACGAAAATAGAAATATAATCAATAACAGGCTAATAATAATAATAATAATAATACGGAAAAAAGACGTTCAGGTAATAGACTGACAAGACTGTGGGATGGATAAACATGTGTCTTGTAGGCCTATTTTATTTGATGTACCTTATGTATTGTTCATAATAAACTTCTTTCGAATGCTGTTTACATCGCGCATAGACATTCACGTAGACAGCATCGCCTATTGTTAATATAATCTTTTAATAATGTATTAATTTCTATAATATAATAATTTCTTAATTTAAAATAAAATATTAATAAATACATCCCTGATAATCCCGGGTTACTATGGTCATGCAGGTTTGTTTACGCATTAAACTCATGGCCACGAGAAAAATATGTCGTTCCCTCAACATAGCATCTCGTGGCCACGACATAAGGATTACCTCGACAAAATGATCTCGTGGCCACGACATAATATGACGTTCCCACGAGTTAATATGACGTGGCCACAACAAAATTAAGTGAACCGAACAGGTCCCCTCGCCATCACCATAAATATGAGCATAGCAACAACCATGTTAAATTTTTGCTCATTGTTGTTAATTTAACACCACTTACCTGTCTTAAACTGTCCTGATCATCCATTTTGAAGCGGTTAATTAGCCAGAATAGTGTGTTTGGTGCCTGGTCCCACACTGATTGTAAGGCAAAACGTGATTGGTTGGAGCGAGAATACGCTACGATTGGTCGGCGCCACGTGACTGGTATCTGATTGGCTTAAGTAGAAGGGGGGTGGAGTCCATCCATTTGTGGATTGGTTTGCCTCTTGACGCTTGAAATGTCTCAAAATCCACAAATAAGCACAACGATTTACAAATGCACAGGGAGCTATCCACAAATGCATGCAGCGATCTACAAATGCACAGGACGCGATTCACAAATAAATGCCAGGCACAAGTGTTGTTTGTGACAAAAAATATATCTGTGAATCTGTTTTTTACTTTGCAATCTCATTTTATTTTTTGTTTGAAATTATTCTTGTTTTGAAACTCTAATATTTATTTTGTGGATCTCATTCTATTATTATTTTTTTTTTAATCAATACATTTTATTTTTGTTAATCTCTTTACATTTATTTGTGGATAATAATGTATTTATTTGGAATTATGCAACGATTCTACCCCCATAGACAAACATCTTCCCAAATTCGTAATGAGAATCATTTATAAATCTGCAAGCTGTTGTCAACAAAAAGATGCACTGAGATCTTCCTGTGGGTTTCTGCCAAAATAAAAGCCGAGAAAAAGCAACAACTCCATCGACATTCATAAATGATAGTATTGTAATTTTACTGTCGTTATGTAAAATAAAATTAAAAGTAAGTAAGACAATAATAATGATAATAATAATTACCCTACAACAGCTCTGTTAATACATTTATTATAGCATTCACACATAGTGTTCAACTTGGGATCTGTAATATATTCTAATGTTTTAAAAGAATTCTGTTCTGCTCAGCAAGGCTGCCTTTATTTGTACAATAAAAAATACATGCCTGATTCAAGTCTCAAAAATGGCCAAAAAATATTTTTTTAATAACTTTAGCTAAATTGTGCTTTGTTGGTATAATGTCTGCTAGAATGTAAAAAAAAAATGTTCAGTGTTAAGTAAATATTTTTTAATTGTTGTTTTGTAATTGATTTTTTTATTTGAAAAGCAGGACAAAACAGTAAAAAGCACATTTTGGCAATTTAATTAATGCAATTGTGAAAAAAATGGCAAAATATGCCTACATGTGGGAAAAAATGTGAAAAAACTTATTCGGCCTTCGGCCCAGTGTTTCATTTTGTTCGGCTTCAGCTTCGGTATAGAATTTTCATTTCGGTGCATCCCTAGTGTGACTTTATATCTTGCAGTTGCAGCTTTGTTATATTTTGATTTCATTTCTCGCAATTGCTATGTTATTTCTTGAAATGTCATTGTATCTCACAATTGTAACTTTAAATCTCACAGTGTGATTAAATCTTGCAGTTGCAACTTTATATGTCACAATGTCACCTCATATCTTGCAATTGTGAACATTTTTTACATTGTGACTTCAGGGGCCGTTTCTAGGCATAGGCGAGCTAGGCGGTCGCCTAGGGCGCCACCACCTGAAGGGGTGCCAATGAGCGCACGTACTGGCACTTTTAGCAGGGTTGTGATAAAGAGTGGAAATATGACTGCCGCCCCCACTGGATCCCCCAACATTATTGGGCTAGAGTACTGTCAATCTGACGATGCCTGTATGCCACTAGATCAGAGTACTGTCAATCTGACGATGCCTGGTTTGTTGCCTGCAAAGTTTGGCATTTGGAGCGTCCAACAACGCCATTAGATCAGTGGGGCTCTGTCATGCTTTGGCAATGTCACACTTTTTTTTTGGCCATGCAATAATCTAACTCAAAGGCCCATTTAAAATATTGGTGCAGTAAAATAAAGTGCCCAAAATCAATATTTTTGTTTTTAGGCGTATTTTGTGGCACTTTTGTGACCCATTTGTCCAAAGATTTGTGGCAGATTTGTCCCCATAGGTGTGCGTTTTGTTGCACCATGCATTGTTTAAAGGTCAAGCGTGTCTGTATATTCCCATATAATTCTTTAACAATCCTTAAAAATAATTTGTATAGTAAATTGCTAATTCACGAGACATCCATCCTTTATTTCGACCGCTTTGTCGGTTAAATTCATCCTCACGAGGTGTTGAATGCTGAATCATTCATTCACTTCCACAGCTAATGGAGCAGCGTCGTGCGGGCAGAGCCGTCCATTATTTAACGGGACGTTACCCGAGTAGCAAATGATTAGTAGTTGCATTGGTTTACCTTTTATGCCACTGATAAAGCTTTATAGGTAGTTTGGTTTACAAAGTGGTTCATAGGTTTGACTGAAATAATACTGAATAACTGACCACTTTACATCATGTTTCAATAAACACCAGAAAAATTTTGAACAAAAATTAAAGACAAAAAAGTAGCCATTGATTATATCTAAACAATATGTAGTTGTATAGTATATAGTATCCAAATCAAATGTAATAAAATTAATTTATGTGTGATTTATGTGCAATGTCTTAGCCACTAAGAATTGTTACATAGGGCTATACAGGCATATAGTGGCAACACAATAATATCACAGATACTAAATTGTGCAAAATGTTTATCTCAGTCAATTTACAAATAATGCATTCAAATTTGTGGAACTCAATGCACTGAATCTCCACAAATTAGTGTTGTTACTATGACAAAACCAATTTGATGTGACAAGCAACGGTTTCCTGAAATAAGTATATATTATACAGTGGTGTGAAAAAGTGTTGGGCCCCCTTCCTGATTTCTTATTTTTTTGCATGTTGGTCACACTTTAATGTTTCAGATCATCAAACAAATTTAATATTAGTAAAAGATAACACAAGTGAACACAACATTCAGTTTTTAAATGAAGGTTTTTGTTATTAAGGGGAAACAAAATCCAAAACTACATTGCCCTGTGTGAAGAAGTGTTTGCCCCTTTGTTAAAACTGTGGTTTATCACACCTGTGTTCAATTTCTCTAGCCACACCCAGGGTTGATTACTGCCACACCTGTTCACAATCAAGACATATCTTAAATAGGACTTGCCTGACAAAGTGAAGTAGACCAAAATGTCCTCAAAAGCTAGACATCATGCCGAGATCCAAAGAAATTCAGAAACAAATGAAAGTAATTGAGATCTATCAGTCTGTAAAAGGTTATAAAGCCATTTCTAAAGTTTTTGGACTCCAGCGAACCACAGTGAGAGCCATTATTCACAAATGGCAAAATCATGGAACAGTGGTGAACCTTCCCAGGAGTTGCCGGTCTACCAAAATTACTCCAAGAGCACAATGATGACTCATCCAAGAGGTCATAAAAAAACTCAGAACAACATCTTAAGAACTGCAGGCCTCACTTGCCTCATTTAAGGTCAGTGTTCATGACTCCACCATAAGAAAGAGACTGGGCAAAAATGGTCTGCATGGCAGAGTTCCAAGACGAAAACCGCTGCTGAGCAAAAAGAACACAAAGGCTTGTCTCACATTTGCCAATAAATATCTTGATTATCCCCAAGATTTTTTGGGCAAATATTCTGTGGACTGATGATACAAAAGTTGAACTTTTTGGAAGGTGGGTGTCCCATTACGTCTGGCGTAAAAGTAACACTGCCTTTCAGAAAAAGAACATCATACCAACAGTAAAATATTGTGGTGGTAGTGTGATGGTCTGGGGCTGTTTTGCTGCTTCAGGACCTGGAAGACTTGCTGTGATAAATGGAACCATGAATTCTGCTGTTTACCAAAAAATCCTGAAGGAGAATGTCCGGCCATCTGTTTGTGACCAAGCTGAAGCGAACTTGGGTTCTGCAGCAGGACAATTGATCCAAAACACACCAGCAAGTCCACATCTGAATGGCTGAAGAAAAACTAAATAAAGACTTTGGAGTGGCCTAGTCAAAGTCCTGACCTGAATCCTATTGAGATGCTGTGGCATGACCTTAAACAGTCCTTTTATGCTTGAAAACCCTCTAATGTGGCTGAATTACAATAATTCTGCATAGATGAGTGGACCAAATTTCCTCCACAGTGCTGTAACAGACTCTTAATATTGCAAGTTATCGCAAATGCTTGATAGCAGTTGTTGCTGCTAAGGGTGGCCCGACCAGTTATTAGGTTTAGGGGGCAAACATTTTTTCACACAGGGGCTGTAGATTTGGATTTTGCTTTTTTCCCCCCCCCCTTAATAATAAAAACTTTCATTTTAAAAACTGCATGTTGTGTTTACTTTATCTTTGACTAATATTTAATTTGTTTGATGATCTGAACATTAAGTGTGACAAACATGCAAAAAATAAAAAAAAAAACAGGAAGGGGGCAAAAAACCTTTTCACACCACTGTATGTATATATATATATATATATAATTTGGGGGGGGGGGGCAAAGTGATTGTGCCTAGGGCGTCAAATTGTCTAGAACGGCCCTGCAATTGTGACTTTATTTGTCAGCGTGACTTCATATTTTGCTATTGCGATGTTATTTCTGACAATGTCACTTAATATCTCACAAGTATGACTTTAAATCTGACAGTGTGATTTTATATCTTGCAATTGCGATTTTAAATCTCACAATTTGATTTTTTATCTCGCAGTTGCGTCTTTTTCATAATGTCCCTTTATATTTAACAACTGGGAACATAAATATTGCAGTGTGACTTATATTTTGCAACTCTTATTTTAAACTTTTATCTCATAGTTATCTTTTGTATTTTGTACTCTGAGGCAGAAACAAGCTTCCATAAATTTCTTATCTTATATACAATTTTAATAAAGCTTTGTGACTACAACAGGTTCATGCCTATTTGGTATGCAGTAAGTCTGTCTGTAAAAAGCCTCGGACAATACGCAGAGCTCATATGTGCATCATGATGCTAACAAAGCCTGTTGGATTATTTTCAATCTAAGAAACACTGTATCTCAATTTGCTTGTTGACATCTGGTGGAAGCATCACAGCGGTGAAATATCGATTAGTAAATAATAAAACTGTAATGAGAGATGACATATCCGTTTGCATGTGGTTAGCAAAAGCCAGTGAGTTATTAATCACAAAGCAGATTTAGCAAGGCACGCTCAAATTGTGTTGCATGTCAACATTTGGCTTCCCCCACCCAAAACATATGCTCCAAATGAGGCTTTTAATGCATTACCCTGCTATTCCAAGAGAGCAGCAGGATCTGATGGAGTGTTGCCTTCAGACTGCCAACAGGTCACGAATCAGAGTCAGAGGAGGGTGAATAAAATCAATGCTTCATATCTCGCAATGTGCTTCGTTCATCATCGCTAACCTTTATTTACGGTATCTGGTCGCCTAGTACATGTCAGGACTCTTGGAACCAAATATTCGATCCATCCCATCAATTTTTATGAGATTTTTTTCCACTTATATACAGCATTACGTCAATATTGTTTAATTGCTTGTTCGGTTAAATTTACGATGGCCATGTTATGCAAAGAATTATGGCCCATACTATGTTTTGTTGCCATTTTCGTGTCTCAGGTTTACCAACAAGACTTAAACCCCAATCCAACACATAAAACAATTCTCATTTCATGCTCAGATTTGCAACTTTATGTCAAGCTCCACTTTCATCCGAGGCCCACAGAAACCAGCTGTGTTTAAGTCCAGGCTTTGTACAGTATCAGAGGTGCTGGAACTTTTTCAAGAAAAAGATGTAATGAGATCTAAGGCACTGAACAAATATCCCTGAGAGATTTACTCCCGCCAAACGGCACAGGCTGACCATAGTTCAAACCTTCAGTCTGATTTATGGGCTACTTTATCTGATTTAATGAGCATTTCAACAATTAGCTTAGCCTGCATCAGAGCGCTCGGAGTGGCCTATCAGTCATGACCTGTGAAAATACAGCTGCTTTTTTAACGATGGCAAACATGGGCTTTCATTTTAATGGGCGGATCTCACAGCTCAGTTGCAAGCGAGGCTCATTATGCCATCTTGTAAGGGGAGCCGTCATTTCTCCCTTTTTTTCACCACCTCAGCCACTGACTTTTAGAGGAATAATATATCATCTCTTAAAATAGCCCGTCCCACGCTGCAGGTATGGGGAGATCTCCGCAGAGGAAGATTGGAAGATCAATTAGAGCCACGAGGCAGCTTGTTGTCACTGACGCATCATTAGTAGCTTAATCAAGAGTAGTTTGATGCTTTTTCAGCCAAAAATGAATTCAAAGTCCACCCTAGTGCAGCAAATGAGGCATGGTGTTTTGATTTCTTTGGTCAATATACTGGAAAGACACATAGCCACTGTTATCGTGTTGACATGTGAAGGGGTCGGTGAAGGATTTTTCCAGTTCACCCCCTGTGTATGTTGTGAAATGTAGTTAGGTGTTGCTCGATGAGGCTTTGTTAGGCCGCACATCCGTAGAGTTGCAGAGACACGCGCTCTGTGTCTGCAGAGAGGTGGAAGAACAGAAGTCCAGCAGCACCGCTGAGATTATAGCCTTAAGAAATATGAAACTGCACACTGTCATGATGACATGTTGCTAAGCAACTAATAACAGTTTTTATATTGATCTTCAATGTAATGTTTCTTCCAAGGGAGGACATGCAGCTTTGCAAACTGTAAATCAGAAACACAAATCACGTGTTGCTGCAAATTGAATTAATCTTCAGTGCATTTTTATATATCAGGTGAAATTAAATTTTTACATTGTACAATGGTAAATTGCATTTAAAATGAAAGAGTAAAGCTAACTTTGGGAATATGATTATGAAAGGAAATGAATACAAATGTTACCAATAACAGAAACTGCTTAAGATTCATCAGTATAACTCAGATTCATTCAGTTGTTTATCAGGCTTCTCTTTCCAACTGGATCCGATTTAACAGTCGGATCCAAGACGTCTGTGTAAGTCTGGAGTTTCTTCAGACTTTGCATACCGTATGTTGCTAATTAAGCTGACAGGCTAGATCTGAATCTAGACTCTTCTTAAAGGGACAGTTCACCTATAAATGAAAGTTCTGTCATTATTGGTTAACCCTTATGTTATTCCAAACCTGCATGACTTGCTTTTTTATTTGTGGCATGAAATAAGCTTCAGAAAAGGATGCCAAAGCAAACCTAAAGAACCTTATAGCTTTGTATGACAGAGGATGGAAATTTAAGCGAAATAAAATATGCACTATGCACTTTTATTCATGAGTTCATTGGATAGTGATTATAGTGATTCATGAGTGAATCATTGTTTTGAGTCAGATCTGTAAACGAATCAGTTGATCATTTGACTGAACCTGTTTGAATCACTGCTTGATTAATTAAATTAAGTGATGGCCTTTATATATATATTACTGAAATATCATAATGTGAGAAGGGTTTGACATTTCTGAATGACAAAAAAAAATGTTCATGTATGTAGAAATATTTAGTAATTTGTATATTAATAATGTTGAACAATTTGTGTTACTGTGTAAAATTAAAGAGTAAGTTAGAAAATGATTCTTTGGTTTAAAATCAGTATTATGCTTTAACTGCAAAAAGAAAGAAAAGAAAATACACTACCCATGTCGGTCACAGAAGGTGAACTTTCCACTGGATATAATTGGGTAAGCACCATTTTCTTCCTCCCAGTAAACACAGCGAAACCTGGTAGTAAAACTATTTGACACAGTTAAATTAATCACATCTCCATGCCTCGGGCGCCCCATGTGAATCCCCACATGGTGCCAGCACAGACAGGATATTGGCACACTTGGAAAGATTGGCAGATAGAAAAGGACAGTCTGTCAATGTGACTTTTTCTATTTTTGAAAAACCCAAACGCTTAATGCTTGCGAATACCACAGAATATAGTTTTATTTAGGTGTTTTTGTGATTTTTCTTGAAGATAAATGATTTTGACTCTTAGATAAACAGGGCTGTTGATGTTTGCCTGATTAAAAACACTGTCATGGCAGTCTAACCGAAGAAAAGTCAAGGTTTATGAGCGGGCCGCATACAGTAATGATTTCTGGAGAAAGCTCAAGGCTGACGGAGACATAATAGGCCAGTTCTGCCTCTCATGTGGTCCTATCTGAGAGTGACTCATGCGATACTTAATCCTGGTGATTCAGGGAGGGAAACCCAACATTTTATGTAAAGTAAAAGCCATGAATTATAGGATTGTCCAGTGCAGCTATTATTTATTTGATCCTTTACGCCGACACATCCTGGTCCGGTAATGAATTGGGTTGCAATTTGTCAGTGAGGAGCGATACAATCTCCCGTTGAAATGAGCAGTATTCTCAACGGAGGACCATAAAACAACACATTGTGTCACTGATTAGCCAAATCCATTATGCTCTAATTAAATCACTAGATACTGCACATTACTGCTCTGAGCACTGCAGTGGCCTTTATCACTAAAGCCCACAGATAATTATTTGATTTATTTGATTAGCTTGTTTTCACTTTGCAGTTCTTACTTTTTATGGAATATTTTAGAGACATGCTCACGTTTTCTTTTTGCATTTTCATTTATTATTATTTACTAGATGTGTCTAAAAGACACCATCTAACTAATATGTCGCTAGCTTAAAAGTTTCGATTTTGTGTAAACACTGAAGAATTATAATGCATTATAATTATAATCCTTCCTCATTTTACCCTTTAGCCTGATGTTAGACTAGCGCTCTTGTCTTGAGCTAAGCCACCTGGGGAGAGGGCAGCTAAGTTAATTGTCAGATCGCTGTGATCTCTGAGGCATCTGAGGTGTCTTTTACTGATGAAATGTCCCATATTATTTGACTTTTCCGACCATTTGTTTTCTCTCTGAAATGTACACTAACGTTCAGTTTGTTTTAAAGAAATTAAATACTTTGGTCAGACTTTATTTTAAGCTCCAATTCTCACTATTAACAAACCATTAACTACAACTTTTGCCTCAATAAATTCCTAATTTGCTGCTTATTAATAGTTAGTAAGGTAGTTGTTAAGTTTAGGTATTGGGTGATTAGGAAAGTAGAATATGGTCATGCAGATTATGTGCTTTTATAAGCATTAATAAACAGCTAATATGTTAATAGTTGGCATGCTAATAAGCAACTAGCTAATAGTAAGAATTGGTCCCTATACTAAAGGTGTTTGAATAATACATTTGTCACAATAATGTCAGAATATTGTTTACATTATTGATCAGTGGTGTACCTTCGGAGTAGTCGTGCACTGTTTTATAGCAGTTTTTTGTTGTAACGCTTAATGTTCGAAACAACCCACTAATTTTATTAAAATTCTTACCTTTGTGGATTTAAGACAAGTTGGAGTTTATCCTAAGAGGTTATGTATGATGGTTACTAAGAACTTTCTTTAGAACAATCTTAGGAAAAACCTTAAGAACATTATAAAGAAATGTTTTTGAGAATACAAAATATTTATGAGAAAATGAGAAGAAAAGTTAAGAATTTTATTCGTAATAATCTTACATGAATTTGTCACCTGAAGTATTAAAATACTGTGTAAAAATATGAAAAATTAGGTTAGTATTAAAAGTATGAATATTTCCTTTCTAGCTGGATTAAAAAGATTTGCGCTTGTTATTTTATTCCTCTGATGTTAATTTCATCTGCTTATAGAGTCTGCACAATCAGTAGACCAATCTGTCCAATCTCAGTCCAGGTGGCTTAAATATCCTGACATGTGTACGCTGTACCTTAATATACCAGAATATGTTTATTCTGAATGACACGTGGTGGGGGGTGTATAAATTGAGACAGATTAACAGTAATTGGCAGTTTTACAGAAGGCAAAATAAGGGAAATAAATGGCAAAGCGTACACTCATTCACTCGGACACTTCCAGCATTCTTAACCCAGCGTGTCATGCGGTCGTATCTGTCCAGCTAATAAATTTACCCCAAATAGCGATATGCTGACAGCAGGTTTCCCATTGCAAAGCTCTTACCGCACATTAACTTATAAGTACCCGACACATGGAAATTGGCTTTTACATTTTCTGCCCCTCTGCTCCTTTGGAACTTATCCCAGACAGATGTGTCTCTTTGAAAGATTACACTGAACTGCAACCAAAAAAATAAGAAGTCAAATTAAAAAAATCACCTCCATTAGAGTCAGTCGAGATGTTAGAGAGATATTAACAGGTTAGCAAGGGCCAGGGTGCTTCTAGATCATTTTAACTGTCAATGCCAAGATTCTTTTCCAGGTACAAATTTATTTTTGGATATATGGTGCCAAAACATCGCAGGTGTTGTTATGAAAGTACCATCTGGTTCATTAATTTAAAGTATTCCAGAAAATTGCGGACCCCCCTAGGAATGATTTACGAGCTGAATGTATTCCTCAAGCAGACTTAGCATTTTAAATACCACTCTGCAAAGAAAGGAAACTTTGGATAGCTTAAGTGTTCGCAGCATGTGTAAATTGATTAGAGATGAAAGTGTAAAAAACCAACTGCTGAGGAATTCCTGGGGGTTATGATGATGAAATAGGCTGACAGACTGTTGCCTAAACCGCCTTTTCAATACCGACACCTGGAAGTGACCTGTGTGGTAGCAGGGCAGTCCTGTCTTGGCACCTTTGACACGTTCACCCTGAGGGGGCAGAGAGCCAGTAGTCTCCCACACTCTCTGGTTAACCTCCTGTCACTCTGCGGTGGCGAGAAAGACCCGTTTGAACCCCAATAAAGAAGGCAACTCGCAGATGCCTTGCCAAAAAAATCCAGCATTGCCAGTTAAAAATTTGTTGTTTTGAATGCCTAAAATTGAGCCTGACATATATTTATATGGGAATTCTGATCACACATATTTGTGTGGGTATTTGTGCCACACCATTATTTAATTTCAAGACATATGTGAACATAATTACATTTTTTACCAATCCATTTAGCATTGTGATACAAAATTTCAGAAAAAAACACGCCTGAACTGCACATACTGAATGAAAAATTATATTTCAGTTCTTTTGCATCCACTCAAAAAGCATTTGCGTTCCCCCAAGAAACTTTCTTGCTTGCACAACTTTTGCAATGGAATTAATATGAGGTGGGAGGGAAAACGTCTCAGGTTACATATGTAACCATGGTTCCTCGAGGGAAACGAGACGTTGCGTCGGAGGACGCTTAGGGAATGCCCTTCAGCGTGACCGGCTCTGAATCCCGTGTGTAATCAGTCCAATAGATGGGCGAGACGTCACGGGGGGGTGACGTAATGACCAGACGTTCCTCTTCAGGAACTCGAGCTGCGTCGGAGGACGCTTAGGGAACAAGTATGCCCACGCCGCCAGAATTACAAATCTCTGCCTAGTGTGGAAGCCTGCACAGCTAAGGCGAGAGAACAGAAGAGCCGGGAGTGGCTCGCATATCTAGGCCATAGAACCTGACAAAGGTTAGGGGCATGGACCATCCTGCAGCGTCGTAGATGTCCTGCATTGAGACACCTGCCAAGAAGGCCTTGGAGGCCGCCACACTTCTGGTAGAGTGAGCCTTGACCCCTAGTGGTGAGGAAGATCAGAGGACTCATAAGCATTGGAAATGGCATCTACTATCCACCGACTGAGGGTCTGCTTCATAGCAGGAAGACCTCGCTTAGGGGGACCATAGCATACAAGTAGTTGGTCTGCCCTTCTCCACAGGGCAGCTCTGTGAACATATGCGTTCAGTGCTCGCACTGGACACATACAGTTCTGCTGGTCTGGTTCCCCGAAGGGAGGAGGACTGAAGGCCTGGAGTATGACAGGCCGTGGTGTAGAGGATGGGACCTTAGGAACATACCCCACTCGAGGGTACAGAAATGCTTTGGCCAGACCGGGCACAAAGTCGAGATAGGAAGGGGCCACTGAGAGGGCCTGCAGATCCCCCACTCTCTTGAGAGAAGATATTGCCAGAAGAAAAGTAGTCTTGATAGCTTGAGGTGGCGATCCGAGATCTCCTCGATAGGCTTGAAGGGAGGCCTACAGAGAGCTTCTAGCACCACAGCCAGGTCCCACGTGGGGACACGAGATCGTACCGGAGGCCTCAGCCTCAGCGCCCCGCGGTGGAAACGTGTAACTAGGGGGTGTCTCTCCACTGAAATGCCACCAAGAGGGGCATGGTAGGCCTCAATGGCCGCCACGTAGACCTTCAGAGTGGAGTGGGTCAACCCTGCGGAGAATCGGGCCTGCAGGAACTCCAGCACTGTACCAACCGGGCAGTTAACTGGGTTGAGCTGGCGGTCTCCGCTCCAAGAAGTGAAAAGTTTCCACTTCAGGCGTACAGTCTCCTCGTTGAGGGAACTCTGGATTGGAGGATGGTCTCAACAACCTCGGTTGAGAGACCAGAAGCTATGAGTTGTGCCCCCTCAGGGGCCACACCCACAACTTCCACAGCTCCGGGCGGGTGTGGATGATCGTACCCTCCGCCTGTGAGAGGAGATCTCTCCTGATGGGAATCTCCCATGGAGTGCCGTCGAGGAGAGAAATCAGGCCCAAGAACCATACTCGGCCCGGCCAGAATGGGGCTACTAGCAGAAGACGGACCCCGTCCCTGCGCACTCTCTCCAGAACTCCCGTGAGTAGAACAATTGGGGGAAAGGTGTACAGACGACAGACGTCTGTACCATGGCTTCCAGCCCCAGTGGAGCTGGATGAGTCGGAGAGAACCAGAGGGGACAGTGTGATGTCATTTGAGTCGCAAACAGGTCCACCTGGGCCTGGGCCTGGCCAAAAACTCTCCATCCACCTCGGGGTGAAGCATCCATTCCCCGGGCCTCGCCCCCTGCCTCGACAGGATGTCTGCTCCCATTTTGAGATGCCCAGGGATGTGAACTGCTCTCAGCGAGAGAAGTTTTCCCTGGGACCACACAAGGACCTGGTACGCTAGTCTGTACAAACGGCATGAGCGCAGACCTCCCTGGTGGTTGATACAAGAGACCACCGCTGTGTTGTCGGTGATCAACACAACAATTGTGACCCTCTCAATGATCTGGGAGGAAGTGTCTTATTGCAGGCCAGCACGGCCAGCATCTCCGACAATTTATATCCATGTCGATGGGGACCACTCCACAGAACCTCGGCAGGGTGCCCCTCATGACCCGCACCCAACCCGTGAGGTATTCGTCCGTCGCTAGCGTTATGTGCCAGGGGCTCCCCGTCAACGGTCCCTGGACAAGAAACCAAGGTTCCTCCATGCCTAAGTCACGAGTCATCGCGCGGCAATACCCTGATCCTGCGGATTGAGTTTTCCCCCTCGGGAGCCCCTTGGTTCGTGATCCACCATGTAGGGTCTCAGTGTCAGCAGGCAATATGTATCACGTGGACGCTGCTGCCACCAACCCAGCAGTCTCTGAAACGCTTGACAGTGAGTGACCGGCCTTCTCTGACTCGCGACTGCGGTGAGGATCGACTCGATCCGAGCAGGGGACATACGTGCCTGCATCGTGGTCGAATCCCACACCGCGCCTAGATAAGTGGTCCTCTGTAATGGAGAAAGCACACTTTTCTTGGCGTTTAGTCTCAACCCCAACTTTTTCATATGGTTGAGAACGACATCTCGATGTCGAACCACCGTCTGCTCAGATTGAGCTAAAATCAACCAGTCGTCGATTATAGTTCAGAATGCGGATGCCCTGGAGTCGCAACGGAGCCAGGGCTGCATCCACACACACTTGTGAAGCTTACCAATAAAGAACCTGATATTGGTACGCTTTGCCCCCAAAAGCAAACCTCAGGAACTTCCTGTGAATGGGAAGGATGGATACATGGAAGTATGCGTCTTTCAGATCGATCGTGACAAACCAGTCCTCGGACCTGATCTGAGACACGACCTGCTTGAGAGTGAGCATCTTGAACTTCAGTCGCATGACTGAACGGTTCCAACTGACCTAGATCTAAAATGGGACGCAACCCTCCATCCTTCTTCGGAACTATGAAGTAACGACTGTAGAACCCGGACTCTGCTACGTGAGGAGGGACCACCTCGATGTCCTCCTTCCTCAAGAGAGTAACTACTTCTTGTTCCATGACCAGAGCCTGCTCGGGGCCCACCAGTGTGGGCGTAATCCCGTTGAAATGAGGTGGGGGAGAACCAAACTGGATTCTGTAGCCTCTCTCTACAGTATGCAGAACCCACTGAGACACATTTGCTTATTTCGCACCTTCCCAAGATCTACTAAGGGCATCCTGTCTCTTGGACTGGTCCTCTGGTGTAATGAGATCAGCTAGCTCTTGCCCCTGTAACGGCGAACTGGCAGTGAGCAACCGCGATCAGCTGCTCTAGAGACCCTCACGCAGCGTGGCGGCCTCTTACACCAGCTACTTCCCGGGCGGTTACTGAGTATGGCCCTCGCGTGAGACTGTGCGCCCTGTACCCAGCATGGTTAGCAAAACCCGATCTCCTGAGGCCCTGAGGCGGACGAAAGCCTTGTATGCGGTGAAATCCGCTCCCCCCCCAGGAAAGAAGGGGCCTGCCCATGAGCTCTGGCCAGTGTGTTCAGGACTTCTTTGGTGGAGACACTCTTAGCTTAAGTACGTCCTCATATCCGGCTTAGACTCGAGTCCCCCGACCCGAGCGTTGCTTAAACTCGAGTCCCGACGCGGAGGGAGCACTTAGGCAACACTCTGATTTTGCTCCCTTTATTCGGAGCTAGTACGTGGAGGTGGCTGCTCCCGCTCAGCAGCCCCCAGAGCTGGAGAGCGGTGAGAGAGGAACTGCTGAAACGGCGCTGCCTGTTTACGAGCCTCCTGGTACCTATAGATGACGGAATTGACTGCGTCGCCGAACAGGCCCGAAGGCGCAAGTGGGGTGTCCATGAGGCAGACCTTATCTCGTTCTTTCATATCTGATAAGGTCAGCCATAAATGCCTCTCCGCCGCCACCATAGCTGCCATAGACCTCCCAATGGCACGAGCGGTCTCTTTAGTGGCGCGGAGAGACAAATCAGCAGTCCTCCTGAGCTCAGTAATATCTTCTGATTTTATCTGCTCACCCTCATCTAGCTCTTTAAGCAGGTCGGCTTGGTACGCCTGTAACACCGGCATGGTGTGCAGAGACGCACCAGCCTGGCCCGCTGCCAAGTACCCTTTGCCCACCAGCGCTGATGTAGTTCTTAGCGGCTTGGAGGGCAGTGCCGGAGCCTTTAAGACGTGCAGCGTCAGGTGACAGATAGCTCGCGAGCGTCTGTTCTACCCGGGGCATCGTCTTATAACCACGCTCACTCATCCCAGCCACATTGCCATAATAATCGGAAGCGGGGATAAAGAGGCGGGCCGAGAAGGGTCTTCCCCACGACCTCGACACCTCGGTGTGGAGGTCGGGGAAAAAAGGCAGGCTCCGGCACGGAGGTGGTGGCTTAACATGCAGAAAACGCTCATCTAATTTACTTTTCTGCGGCTCAGCCATTTTCTCGGTGGGCCAATCGATGTTCAACTTGGCCACCGCACGAGTTACCACCTCTAAAAGCTCCTCATACTGAGGCGTTTGAGGGGGCGAATCCTCATCGACGCTCACCACATCAACCTCCTCGGAGGAAGACAGGCGGAGCGTCGATCCCGTTCCCCGGGGGGAAGTAACCGCAGAACGGGCTTCCAATCCCAGAGAACGGGCGCTGAATCTGGTGGGTGAGGAAGAAGATAGGGACTCGCCCGTCTCCATTCCCCTCCACCATCCACTCGAACCCACGTAGCGTATCGCCGGGGGGGGGGGGGGGGGGGGGGGGCTCCACCTCGATGGAGCGGGCCCATCGCCGCGTTGGACGCTAGAGAAGGCTCCCTCTGCAAAGAGAGCCTTCCGGGAGCGGAGAACATGCATGGAGAGACGCTCGCAATGCGCCCGCATTGCCTCTCTCGAGAGTCGACTCAGTATGTTCCGCTCCCAGGCAGACAACGCACAATCTGTGTGTATCCCCACCCGTAATATAACGTGGGCAGGGAGAAGCCTGAAATGCTGCCTGCCCTCGCCCCTTATGTGTTTCTTTTTCTCATGTGCTTTTGACATTTTCTGATGTCAAAACAACATCAAATAAGACAGATATCAGACCGACACACACACAGAGCGCTTGCTGAATGACAGAAAGCTGACGCCGGTTTCACCGCACGTGCTTTTATAGCTTCCTGGTCATTACGTCACCCGCCCTTGACGTCTCGCCCATCTATTGGACTGATTACACACAGGATTCAGAGCCGGTCACGCTGAAGGCATTCCCTAAGCGTCCTCCGACGCAGCTCGAGTTCCTGAAGAGGAACTATATTTTAATGCTTTTGTTAGCAAACGAAAAGTTTCTCAGGGAAACCCGATACTTTTAAGAGAAAATGCAAAAGGTTTTGCAAGTATATCCAATATTTTAGCAAGAGAACACAAAAGTTTTGAGAGCAAATGCAAAATCATTGAAATATCATTTTTTCCTCCTATCTTATATTTTTTTCCATTAACATGTACACTGTTGTACATATTAGTACATTTATACTGTTAAAAATATTTAAATCACTTTATTTCAATCAGTCTTAATGTTCTGTGCTACATGCATGGACCAGACTTTTTTTTCATAGTCAAAAGTTTCTACATGTTCACATATTATAATGAATACAATATACAGGAAAAACGTAGCAATTCATAAGACATTTTAGAATAAACACTGCATGCAGTAAATAATTATGTTCACCTGCTGTGAGTAAAATTGACTCCATTATGAGTTGATTTGGCACAGGAAAAACCAAAGGGAATTAATACATATGCAGTTTAAAGTGTTATAATGGGTAGCTGGCAGCCATGCTGTTAAAGTCAACAAAATACTAATTCATTCATACATTCATTTACACCCTTTTCCAGTTTACAATTAAGCATAAATTAGTTTGTTCATGGCAAAAATTCCTCAACAACTTAGTAAGTGATGCACTAGCATGTGTTTCCTCTGAAGACATCGGTGTACATCTTTCAGGGATTTCTCACAGACCTCACTAATGAAACCTAATGAGTGTGGAGACCTGCTCGCTCAGAATGCTGTCAGGGATTGTACAGGTGTTGGCACACATGAGCAAAAATGCTTGTTACAGGTGTGCGTAAACCAAAAAACTTGGACCAAACTAACTTTTTGCCATCTGCATAATGTGTTTATGTTGATGAAGGCAGTTTGAAAATATGTCAGTCAAGGAGGTCACTGTTAAGGTCATCAGCTGTGTGACCAATGGAGTTCTCAATAGGGGCCACTGAGGTCAGTTCACTTAAGACCTGAGGATGAAATAACACTGGCAGTAGAAGTTGTAAATAAACAAATATTTTTTTTTTCTATTGATGTCAGTTCAAAAATAACCATATATTCTGACTAAATAACTGAAATAGCAAGTAACATACACATTAATTTTTTTTTTTCATTTTTAAGAATTCATAATTTTATTTGGCAAGGATGCATTCAATTGATCAATAATGACAGTAAAGACATTTGTAATGTTACAACACATTATTGTTTCAAATAAATGCTTTGAACTTTATACTCATCAAAGAATCCTGACAAAAATGGTTTCCACAAAAATATTAAACAACACAACTGCTTTCAACACTGATGTTGATAAGAAATGCTTCTCAAGCACCAGATCAGCATATTAAAATTATTTCTGAAAGATCATGTGACACTGAAGACTGGAGTAATGCCTGCTGAAAATTTAGCTTTGCCATCATATGAATAAATTGTTTAATAATATACTGAAATAGAAAACAATTATTTTAAATTGGAATTTTTCACAATACTACTGATACTACTGTATCAAACATGAGACTAATTTCAAAAACAACCCCAAACTTTGTAATATTAGTATATATATATTGATAATATTTAATATATTATAGTAAGATTTTTTGCCAGTCTTTATATTTATTTCATAGAATTTTTAAAACCATAAACTGGTTTCCAAATATAGCCACACTGTTACCTAGTGAGTTCGCCTAAGGTGCCAATACAATTTGTTAACTAGGTCACCAATTACATTACCTTTTTATCGCTGACAAGCTTATGGCTGAAATCACAAAGAGCAAAAAACACAATGAGAGTATTCAGTGCAAGTTTAAGACATGCCAAAGGAAGGTATGATGAAGACAGTGTTTACCAAACGAGAAGTCAAGATTAATCTTAAGGTAACTTCTCTGATATCACTCTTTGTTGATTTTAGCTGTGATCTTCATGACATTACTCATCGGTGAACTTCTCTGTGAGTTCACACATGAAGCCATAGGTCTGCTCATATTTCACCCTCCATCATAATGCAGAATAAATGCATGCGCACATAGCACAAACAAAGCATCAGTGATTGCAATTCTACATCATTTGAAGGCAGGCCTAGGGATAGTGATTGCACATTCCAGCTAAATAAATGCAGACGTTTGTGAAACGCAAAATTAGGGATATTTTTGTCACTTGGGGATGTCAATAAACAATGAAGACATTGTAATGAGCTATATAAAAAAACATCTATCAGCGCAGATAGGAGCAAGCAATTGAATGTTCATGGGTGCTGCTTCCCCTCAGAGTGATGGATCCTGCACCAGCGCTCCAAGGCTCACGCGACCCTAACGCCAGATTAAATCTGACACTCATGACCGCAACTGTCAGGGCCACAAAACGAATGGAAAACCAAGAGCGACAGACTAATTAGGTCTTTCCTGAGAGGTGGTTTATTTTCATATTTACTCCAGAGCGGTGAAGGCCAAATCCCCACTCACCCCCTAGAACTACCGTGCCACACAAACAGATCATAATTACAAAGAAAATAGGCCTGATTGCTTTTTGATTGGGTTAATAGGCATATTGAAACATACTTCATTTGCTGGCACATGCAGGGGGTGAGAAAAAGCACAGGTTGTTGGCCTCTATTAGTGCAGAAGACACATTAATGGCTTTTAATGAATATTGTTTGTATTAATCTTGTCTTGTGGTGAAACAGATTGAAGGCGCATTCCATTATTAGTCAAAATTGCACACAAGCAGAGAATGAATCATGGATCAAGAGCGGCAGAATGCTGTAAATTACTAGCCATGTTTGCTGATTTATGGGACTGTCCTCCCAGTTTTATGGGTTTGTCAAGAAGATGGAGGGGGTAAGCTACTGACTCAAGATTTTAGAATGGCTGCTAACATGCTAAGCTATTTGTATAAAAGCTATTATGAATGAGAATCAAGGGTCTCTAATTTAAAAACCTTTTTTAAATTAAGAACATTTTAGGAATAATTCACTCTGGTAAAACAGGCTACGTTTTTTGACGTACTGTAGCCTAATAATGCTAACACGTTTCTGTTCATTTAAATAATTTAGGATTGCGTACATCTATAATTTCACATTTATGAATGTCTTTCTCTTGCAACATTGACCAAACCATGCTATGTTACCATATATTTATTTTTTACTTATTTATTACATTTAGTAGGCTGTATTAATTTGTGTTCACCGGGATGTATATTTCCCTTTTTTTTAGTGCCGCTGTAATTTACGTTTTCATTCCACAATTTAGCCACTATTTTATTTTTATCATCCACTAAATGTGTGGAGGGGAAGAATGTAAACCCCTCTCGGCTGATTATTGCACCCTCTGCTGGTTCACTAATGAAATACACTTGTGGCTTTTATTCTGCTACACGGAGTGCTTAGCATGCTGTCCACTGAGTAAATAAATGAGCAGTAATTGGACATTATCTCTTTTTTCGCTTGGAAGCCTATAGGAATTGTCCACTAAAGAGCATTTAGAGTTTATTTCAATGAACGCAGCCTGAGATTTGATTTAGAGCTTGATTGCAAACAAAGGTTAAGCACAAATGCTTTCCTGCTTGACCTGTCTTGTACATAAAATGTACTACAGTTTGCTTATGGTGCTATTGCTATGTTTTTATGGCGTGTGTTTATGTAATAAGGTTAATGCAATGAGCTAATAATGATTTTCATAAAACCTAATTAGGGTTTTCCTTGTTTAATAGTAGGCTAATAGTAGCCTTCCTTGTTTAATAGTAGGCTATTAAACAAGGGTGCATTTTGTTAATGACATATTCTGTGGGATGAAGGGAGGGGGTCCCGGGGTTGGTGAGATCCATGTTTCCATCTCACTTGCTCTATCGGAATCATAATTTTGCCTTTTTTCTGCGGCAGGATCTGTGCTTGATCTTCCCTCAAGTGTAATCATAGACTAGCTTTGCCTTCTGTGATATCCAGACCAATAAAATTGCACTTCACTCACTAAATTTAATCTTATGTATGGTGAAGTTGAGTTTCCCATGCCAACCACAATACAGCGGTCCCAGATAGAGCCACAGTTGCTTGATTATAGCATTGCCATTGACCTCAAGCATGTACGAAAACAGAAAATCGCTGCAAGCATTCCCGATGCGCCTGCGTGTTTTGATAAGATTTAGATGTTAAGCAGAATGACAGCAGCGCTCCAGAGGAACGACTCCAGAGATCCAGACTGTATGGCTCAGCAAGTATTACTGAAGATGTCATTTCAGGCCCCATTTCCCAAATACTAGATTTCATAGTTGGATGAGATACTATTGATAGATGAACTAAGATTTCATGCCAGACATCTGATTTCAGCATAACGTCATTAGATTATTATTTTGGGGCTGCTGGGAGACAGAAGCAGTGGTGGTCACTGAGAATGTAATAGCATGAATAAATGCTCTTAAATGGCTTGCTGGCCCAAATATTAACTTCTATTTCGAAAGCCGTTCTTTGGAAGACTATTTCGAACCATTGGGGGGGGGGGGGGGAAGTATGACAAGTCATATTTGTCACGGAATGCCAGGAGAAAACGAGGTAAGTTCCAAGTGCAGTTTATTGAAAATAATAAACAGACAAACAGAAAACAAGACGAGCAAAGGGAATCAAACCCTGACACCGACAACCACCAAACTAGAAGGACAATACAATCCACGCAAATGAAGAGAGAAGGCAGATATATTAGCAGGGTCAATGAGAACGGTGTTACCGATTAGACCAGGAGTAGTGAGCAGGGGACTATGGGAAATGAAGTTTAACACAAACAACGAAAAACAGAAGAACGCCCTCAAGTGACCAGTCCAGGTCACCACAAACACTGTGACATTACCCCCCCCCTCTACGGAGCGGATACCAGACACACAAAAGTTCAGGAGGGAGGTGGAATAGAGGCGGGCCAGGGGGAGGGAGGGCGGGCCAGGACAAAACAACGGAAGGACCAGGGACAGAGATAGACCAAGGCATGAGCACAGAACCGGCAGGATGAAAGGCCAAGCAGGATGAACCAGCAAGGCCCCAACCACACAGGAACCCCAGCAGATAGCAAGGATGGAGCCGGAGGAATGAGCCAGTGAGGCTCCTGCCACACCAGAACCCAGGCGGACAACCAGGACAGAGCCAGAATCCTGTCAGGCAACATTGGTGGGACCGAAATCCCTCTCAGCAACTCAGGAGTACCTGAAAACAAGAGCAGAGAGAGGTTAGTAACAGCCTCAACGGGACTCCCGGAACGGGAGCGGGCTCTGGACTGGGCTATCGAGCTCCCGGAAGGGAGCGGGCTCTGGCTGGGCTCTGCGAGCTCCCGGACGGAGCGGGCTCTGGACTGGTATCGCGAGATCCCGGACGGGACTGGACTCGGCGCAGCTCCGGACTGGACTGGAGCGGCGAGCTCCCGGATGGACGGACTCGGCGAGCTCCCGGACAGGCACTGGACTCGGAGAGATTCCCGGACTGGCATGGGCAGCGGCGAGCTCCCGGACTGGAAAGGGACTCGGCGAGCTCCGGGAATGATGGAGAGGCGAGGCTCCTCAAAGCTTTCCGCGACTGGACTGGACTCGGCGAGCTTTTCCCCGGACTGGACTGGACCTTCCCCTCAGTCAGCCTCGGCGAGCTCCCGGAGGAGCGGGCTCGCGAGCTCCGGCCTGGAGCGGGTCGGCGAAATCCGGGACTGGAGTGGGCTCTGTGAGATCCGGGACTGGAGCGGGTTCTGTGAAATCCGGGACTGGAGCGGGCTCTGGGAAATCCGGGACTGGAGCGGGCTCTGAGAAATCCGGAACTGGAGCGGGCTCTGAGAAATCCGGGACCGGAGCGGGCTCTGAGAAATCCGGGACCGGAGCGGGCTCTGAGAAATCCGGGACCGGAGCGGGCTCTGAGAAATCCGGGACCGGAGCGGGCTCTGAGAAATCCGGGACCGGAGCGGGCTCTGAGAAATCCGGGACCGGAGCGGGCTCTGAGAAATCCGGGACCGGAGCGGGCTCTGAGAAATCCGGGACTGGAGCGGGCTCCGAGAGCTCCGGGACTGGAGCGGGCTCGGCGAGCTCCGGGACTGGAGCGGGCTCTGAGAAATCCGGGACTGGAGCGGGCTCTGAGAAATCCGGGACCGGAGCGGGCTCTGAGAAATCCGGGACCGGAGCGGGCTCTGAGAAATCCGGGACCGGAGCGGGCTGTGGAGTGTGTCTTCCTGTCCTCCTTCTCACCTCGAGCTTAGATGGGAGTCTGAGGAAGAGGTGGTGGGCTCCGGGGCTGGAGCGGGCTCGGTGAGCTCCCGGACTGGACTGGGCTCTGCGAGTGTAATCAGCGAGCTACCCGACCTGGAGCGGGTTCCTGCATCTTCCCGGGGCACTGCAAGAGACTAAGACCGACATGAGATCACCAAGTTGCGGTAACCAAGGTAATCAATGAGGCCCAAAAAGTCAAGCATTTTAAGCCCATCCATCTCCCGAGTAGGCACGGGATTGTCTAAACCACAATTAAAGACTTTCTTCAAGTCTGAGTCATGAAGTCCCATCCCTACCGCAAGGTTCCAAAAGGACTGAGCGAAACCTCCAATCTCCATCCCCCGTTGGCAAAGATCCGGAGCCGAGCCCTGCGCTCCTTCGAAGGAGGAGGAACAATCCGAACGTCCATGATCCACAAAAGGTAACAAAAAACAAACTGCTGGAACTAGTAATGGCGTCTGGATTCTGTCACGGAATGCCAGGAGAAAACGAGGTAAGTTCCAAGTGCAGTTTATTGAAAACAATAACAGGACAAAACAGAACAAAAACGTTGCAAAAGGTAATCCAAAAACCTGACACCGACAACACCAACTAAGACAATACAATCCAGACGCAAATGACAGACAGAGAAGGCATGATATATATAGCCGGGTTTCCTGAGAACCGGTGTTTACCGAGTAGACCAGGATGAGTGAGCAGGGGACTATGGGAAATGGAGTTTAACACAAACAACGTAAAACAGAAGAGCGCCCTCAAGTGACCAGTCCAGGTCACCACAACAAACACTGTGACAATATTTCTGAAATGAAAAGCTGAAGTTATGAGAGTATGACAAAAATTACTTAATCACTTAATGTACTTAATTTTGTTTTATCTCATAAGTGACTACTATCTCATAATTTTATCTCATCAACTTCTACTTATCTCATAACTATGATAACTTATCTCATAATTTTAATTATGTCGAATGTAACATTATAAAGTCAACTGTCTCAGATTATGATTGCCATATTTATTAGATTGAAATTCCGATCTAAAAAAATTTTGATTATGAGACAAGGTTGACTTTTAATCTCATAATTATGATTTACAAAAGTAACACGATTTACTGATAACATGATATAAGTTTGTATGTCATGTTACTATGAGATGAATATAATTCATGTCATGAATGTAATAATTATAAGATGAAGTCAAACTTGTCTCATAATTATGATTTGCCATATTTATTAGATTGAAATTCTGACCTAAAAAAATTTAGATTATGAGACAAGTTATGGAATGTTTTTTTCTTATGTGTCAGAAATGGGCTTTCTCTCCTGCCAAAAGCTCAACATTCTATGCTTGATCGCTTTCCCTCCCACCATTGTTTGTTTAAAAATGTATTATTGATATTAATAATTTCTTCTCAGTATAGCACAGGATCCTTTTAGAAAGCTGGCCTCCAAAACACTTTCACCGCCCTTATCATGTTCCTCTCGCAGGGGTCTGTAACCCGGCTTCCTACAAGGGGATTAACCCAAAACATGTTTTGTGTGATGGCACCGAGCGGATCTGGCTGTGGGATTTCAATAAGGCACTATTTCACTCTTGGCCAGAAAGATACTAGCCCGTATGGAGATGGATCAAGTAACGCTTCCCTTTTTCCACAGCCGATCTGAAAACTCCAGGTACAGAATAGAAAAGCGTGAAATAGAATAATAACACTGTCTGAAATGCGTTTTGTTCGACACAGCTGCTGCCTCAAAGACCCATTTAGAGTTAAGGCTTATATTGTGTTTATAAACAACCCAGCAGAAGCTAGTAAAGAGGAAAATTAATGAAATGTGATACGTGAACGTCTGGTACACTCAAGGGTGCTGACTCCTCAGGACACGGGTTTCTTTTTACCGCATATTGTTAACAATGAAACTCAACGTGCAGTTAAGGGCTGTTAGGAGTCATTGATGGGAGATTTTCACTGAATTGAAGGTTGTGTACATTCACAGTTGGTTGAGAGCTACTCAGAGAATGTATCTAAATTGGACCCCTGAGCACCGGAGCGTGAGGGTTTATGAGTGGCCCTTAAACATCACAGTCAAGTGAGGACTAGCCTTCTAGTGGTTATTAACAGGATTCAGAAAAGTTTTGGGTTTCACAATCTACTATGATGACACTTTTAAAGGTGACTTTCAGTATTCAGTGACTGCCTGCACTCTTTGTGCTTTTTTTTTTTTTTCCCCCTCCACTGGTGCCATGAATATGACATGTAACATCTCGTTCCTGGTGTTCTGTCTCGTTAACTATAAATGATTCGCATGGCACTGCTGCAAATAAACATTTTCCACTCTGACTTTCTCTGTGTATGAGTTCAGAATATTTCTCTTCTGTCTTTGATCTGCCTGCCTTTTCCACATGCTGTCCACAAAACGGCTCCAAATTATGTCCACTTAGACACTAATGAGCCTGGCTACCTTTGTGTAAACACAGTAGAGGAGTACAATGGATAGAAAACAGTGTTGGTGTCATTGTCTGTTAGCATATGCTGCTAACAATGATACATATTTTGTACATGAATCACTGTGGTTTGGCACATCTGATGTTGTTCTTTGACAGAATCTTATCTGTGTGAAGATTTCATGTGCCATTCCTTAGTCATTATATTGTGCGCAGCTGCTTAGACCTGTTTTTTTTTTTTGGAGTGTGATTTTATCTATTTAATTGCAGCATATTCTTTGACATATTTAGCAGTAGGTATTTAATTAGTAAGTGTGTGTGAGAACTATGTGAAGTTTGAGAGGTTAAGGTATGAATGAGGGTGAAGGTGAAGGCCAGGAAAGCTTTGAGTCTGTTTGATCCAGTTTTGTCTTTTATTTCGGATTCACATTGATCCTGACCTCATATGGACCCGAACAATATGCTAGCAAACATTCAAAAGCTAATGTCTCCTTTTAATGCTGTAAACAGTCTTTGCTGTACTGAGGGACCGAACATGCTGCCTATTGTGTAGAAAAACATGCATTGTTCCAAAAATGTTTCAGACTCTTGCAAGAATGAACTTGTTTTGTTTTCGAAAGCCTTTTTTTTCTTACTTTTGTTTTTGTTATGACAAAAATACAAGTTAAATCTGGAGATCTGCAGATGATGGTAATATAAAATAAACATCATCTCTTTTGAAACCATAACATTTAGTCCATGTGGCTCATCTTTCATTAACATCTGCTGTTATGTCTGCCAGTTCAGGAGATCAGAGGTCTGAAACAACTGGATTTGACACAGCTATATATAATAGTGTTAGTATGTAAAAACAAAATCAGCCTACTCATAAATCTTATCAGTTCTCTTCTAAACACTGGTCAAGCTGCAGGATCATGCTTGATGCAAACCCAATCAGGAGAAAAACATGACCATGCATATGTTTTGCTGTGCGTTTTGTTGCCCTAGGAACACGTCTCTGCAGTTTCCAGTGTCAAGTGAGTTTTATTTTCAACAATACAGATACATTATTTTCCATCGGTCACACTTTATTTTAAGGTCCAATTCTCACTATTAACTATGACTTTTGCCTCAGTAAACTCCTAATTTGCTGCTTATGAGTTGTTAGTAAGGTAGTTGTTAAGTTAATGTATCTTGGATCTAAAATATGATCATTTTCTATCAGTCACACTTTATTTTAAGGTCCAATTCTCATTATTAACTATTACTTTTGCCTCAATAAACTCCTAATTTGCTGCTTATGAATAGTTAGTAAGGTAGTTGTTAAGTTTAGGCATGGGATCTAAAATATGATCATGCAGAATAAGGCATTAATATGTGCTTTATAAGTACTAATAAATAGCCAATATGTTATATGTATGCTAGTAATGCAGTTAATGGTAAATATAAAGTTAATAGTGAGAATTGGTCCCTAAAGTATTACCTTTTCATCAATACAGATTAATTTGTTCAAAAAAAGCAAATAAATTGGTTTGCTGATGCAGTAATACAAAAACATTGATACATTCTTTGAAAACAAGTCATGATTTTCTGCATCTCAAGTTTATCTTATGTAAATGATGTTTGGATATTTTTAGTGGAAAATTAGTGGACATAAACATATTTACTGGACCTAAACACCCTTTAAGAATATAATTTGTTGCAGAGTTAAGTTGTCTGAAGCCACATAATAGCGTTGTGTGAGAAACAGACTAAAATTTGTTATTGTCATTTACCTGGAAACTGCAGTGCATTTCATGGTTTGCAAAAAAAAGTCACGTTTTCCCATGAGTCTGTAGGTATTTTGTACAGTGTGCACTAACCCACAATGTCTTTTTAACAAGGTAAGTTGTGCTCCTTTATGTGCTTACCCTGGCGTAGCCCTCATTTGTTTTGTTTTGTACCTTGTCATAAAATAACAGTAGTCAATATTCAGCATGTGTACACATTCAATAAAATGGCCAAATGGATGAGAAAATGTCCAGAAGGAATAGAATAAACCCAGCGGAGAATATCACAAATAAGTCTGAAGGCCAGACAGCATTACAGCTTGAGCTCTGGAAGTGTTTTTGACTGAAGGTATAACTGCCCTCATAACTGACTGACATGTAACAGAATCAGACCCTATCCAAACACATCGATGGATTGTAGACCTGGCCGCATACCATGTGGTCCTGCTGCTTAAACCCAATTCGAGGCATGTGGTTTTCAGTGCTGAACTGTGGAATGGTTTTGCTCTCATACATTTAGCAGGGAACACGGTTCTCCCGCAGTAAGGTAGTAACGAGTAAAGCCATCTGATTAGCCGGCTTTAGGAGCTGCCAAAAACTCTGTCAGTTAGTTGAACACCCCACGTCTCTCTTGGATTAGGTCTTTTAATGCATGTACCTTGTACTAACCCACTCACCCACGCATGCCAGAATTCCACCCTTATTTATCGTGGAACGTTTCTTAGATCTCACTCCCCCTTCCATAAATTATTTCACTCAGTCCATCAATTCTCCACCTCCAGTTCTGAGCCATACAAAGCCAAGGGAGAGAAAAGGAAAACAGAGGCCAAACCAATAAAAGCTGCCTGGAGGGAGAGCCTGCCTCACCTCATCTATTAGTATACACAAATCCATGTTGTTATTTCAGCCTTCGCAAAAGCCATATGTGCAGCGATGAGATTGACATTGTTTTTGTTTGAGTCAATACATTGCTCTCTGAGTTTCAGTTCTTAACCATTCAGGGAAAAGAAAAAGGAAGTACGCAAAGAGCAAGTTCGGGCCTCAGCGTTTATACTGAATTAGAAATGCTGCTGTCTAAAATGGATGTACATGTTGCTAGACTTTGTTTATTATTCAACTGCTCTCTCTCTTGGTTAATCGCTGCATTCTGCAAATTAGCAATGAGCTGTTTTCTTGTTGAGTGCAACAGTCCCATTCATTTTCTCCGTAGGGGAACTGATTGTTAACAATAACTTGTAAAGCTTTACAGACAGACAGGTTGTGAGTTAACACAGTTGTTAATCAATGGTATATGCTTACATTATATCTTCTTAAAAAGCAGAATTCCTGGTGAATCAGAAAATCAAAACAAGCAAATCAAGCGAAAAGATCCACCCACTTCCCTGAATCACTGCAAATTGCTGTACACTTTTCAACTACTTATATATTTATTATGTGTATATTTATGTGCATTAATATGTGTGTATAAACTGTATGTGCATTAAACATAAAATGCTGTTTCTATATACATAATCAATGTATATATCAATCCATCTTCTGGTTTTAAATTACGGATTATGTCATTTGCATTATTATTCTTTCCTTCATTTAAGTTGTAAAGTATCTTTTCTTTTTGTCTTTTTCAAACTCTTTATTGCTTCAAATCTAAATTTATAATGTTGTGATTCATCCCGTGGCTCGTTGGTTTGGTTTATGGCTTAGGCCTATAACCTTTTATCAAAGACTTTTTAAAAATCCCATTGGAAAATATATGCATTCAGTAGACGGATATTTTGTCATATTGGTCATCAATGGCAATGCTGTATATCAGACCGTGCAACAAGGGTGAAACTGCCACCGCTTTTGTGTCTCATGTATCACGCCGCGGATGCCACCATCTTGCGTCTCAGTTGTCAGCTAAAAATTGAGTAAAAGTGAACTCCGAGGACTTCTAAAAAATATTTTAAACTCAGAATTTTTTTATGTTCACATATACATTTATTTGATGGCTTGTCGTGTAAACGAGTACATTATCGCTGTCATGTGTAATTGTAGCACTGTGCAGTGTAATTTCACCTTTTGTATCATTAGCCCATCAAAAATATCTAATCACGTCACATTCTCTGTATTTTACAGATGTTCACATGTACTTAAGTTGAGCGGTAATAAATTTCACACTCAAAGCTTTATTGCCTAAAGGGTCTCTTAAGAATTCTGATGTAATGTAAGACTAAAAACTTATTTGGGATTTTATTACAGCCCCCCTGTACATGTGCGTGTGAATGGGTGTAATTTATGATGGCCAGGGTTTAAAAACATTCCTCACAGTAAATGAACGGCTGCATTTCAGGGTGGTAATAATGGACCATCAGCATATCATTTATCGGAATATGAAATATGCAACAAGTTTGCATTTGTTTTGCTTCCATTTATCACCAATGACACATTGTGGTGCTCGGAGCCCTTGAATATATTAACAAAGCAAAATGTTGGGAATAATGGCAATGCGTTTTTAATGCTTGACTCCTCAGGCAAACTGAGTATTGAGTGCACACTGATGAATTAGGAGAAACAAGATGATAAAACAGAATTGTTACAATTCAGCTGGCAATAGAATCGGTTTGATATGCAAGTTTGATAGAGAATCATTTTACCAAGCACATAAAAACAAATGAGGCTATTAAGTTTCTCTTTATTAGTTTCCTCCAATTGCTGAAATTTAAAGCTGCATAAAATATTTGTAGATTACACAACAGGTCAAAGTGTGTGTTTTTTTTTCTTTTCTCTGTTTGTGCTTCAAACGTCTGCTTCTAAAAGCCTCTTATGAAAATCAAATTAACATTCATCAAAGTTTTCCTTGCAGTTCAGAACCATTGACTCTTAAATGTCTCTAATCAAGCTTACAAACGCTACCGTTTTGGCTGCCTCATTAGACAACCTGACCTCTGTGATGTCAGACGCTCGCTTCAGGACAGAAAGAACTCATCAGGGTTTATTTATTTCATCATTTAGGAAGCGGATGCTTTTCCAGCCCCCTCTTTGCATAATTTGCTGGTAACATTATTAGCTCACATTATGTGCATAATCATTTTCTGTTGGTCCACTGAGGCATCTGGCATGGCCGTGACATTCAGAGGGGTTTGCTTGTGGGCTAATTTGTTTGATTATGCATAACATGTATAACTATGGACATAGATCGCAGCATATGACTTCACTCGATCACTTTTATTTCAGATTCAGATTAAAGGTATCATTTAAACAGCAGCGATGTAAGTTTGATAACCCGCTGTGCTAAAGGCAGAGTCACAGTTATTTTCACTTTGCTTGTATAGAAATGTAAATACACCATAAGCATGGCTGAGATCTTTAACAAGAATGTTCGCCTAAGCGATAAATTTGCCTGCAACTTTCCTCGCAGACCCTCGTATATGGCCATCCAAGAGTCAAATGAGTTGTATTTGGCAGAAATAGTACGCTTGCGTCCTATATCATCATCAATGAGTCGCTCTAGCAAGTATGAATGGTGTCATCAGAATGAGAATTCCGACAAGACACCATTCCGAAAATTAACATCTTGTGAAGCAAAAACTTGCATGTTTGTATAAACAAATCCATCATATAAAAATCCTTGTCTATAATATCAGCCATTTCTACTGGCTAGAAATATGTATTCATTACTTATCCATCATATTGTCTTATCCTCCAGTTCATTCTCCAGTCGCTTCATCTGAATCAAGAGAGAAATATGCACAGATCAAGCACCTTTTACAAGTGAAAAACATTTCTAAACAAATGGCAGTTGAGTCAATTTGCACCAAATTTTATTTTTGGGTGAACTATTCTTTTAAAATAACACATACAATTGAATTGAATGGGGCTCCTTCTGTTATTTGAAATAACTTTCACCTTCAAACATGATTTCAATATGAAAAAAAATTGCTTAACCTTTCCTGTGTAAAGTTACATCCAGTTTTACAACTTTGTTGCCATGATAATGCAACACCTCAAACACTAAAGTAATGAGAAAATGGGTGAGATGACTTCAGCTCTTGTCAGAACCTGTGCAATTTGAGCTGTAATGGGATTTTTTTTTTTTTAGGAAAATTATACTTTTATAGTTTTATTAATTATAAGCTTAACAGTTATTTAAAAAATATGCCCTATTTGGTTCTGTAGTATGGCCTCTCATAACTTTTCTTTTTCTTTTTTATAGAAAACAAGGTACGAGTGGAAATTGTTTTGTGGTAATAAACATTATGCCACAAATTCTGTTGAGTTTAACTTGTATCGAAGCTGGAATATTCCTTTTAAGGCTTTATTTATTTAAGACTGCTCTTGTTATATTTCAGAAAAATAGCCTTCAGTGATGCAACAGAGCTCCAATGTCTCATTGATGTAGGTGGTACTTTCAGCCTTACGCTTTTGTTCAAAAGTAAATGTCATGAGACACGACAACATGCAGGGGAAAACTGTTTTTTAATAACATGCCTAGATGAAAGCAAAAATCACTCCAATGCAAGAAATGCATGGAAAAAAAATATTTGCAATACGCATGAAATGCCAAGACCTTCATTTATGATGTCGTACATACTGTATCTGGACACGCATCATTCCAGATGCTCTTTGTTTCCTTGTACAGTCTGATCCACAGGCCTTGCAAACATAGCTTTACCGCTAAATTTGCTTTTTATATAGGCGACGTCATCCAGAAATGAAAGATGATCATTTTCAGCAGGCAGCAGTGGTACGATAGCTGTGGTCCATGTGTACTCCCACACTGAACTTCAATACAGCACACCACAAGAATTCATTTGATCTCCTGCTCCTCAGAGGGAGTCTGAGCACAGCTCTCTGCACTGGTATGGGATTTTGGGTTGAGTCATGGCCAGGATTGTTAAGTTAGTTCAGTAATTTGGTTAAAAAGAGAGACAATTCTTTGCAAGCCATCTCTTTATCCCATGCGCCACTGTACTAATGATACCACAAATCACTGATGCAAGAATTGAATCGCATGAGCTAAGGTCATTTATAATATATATATATATACTTTTTAAAGTATCTAAACCTCTCCTCTCTTTGGCTACAGTGGTTTTTAGAGCTATATATATTTTATTTTTAGGGATCAAATGGACTGGGTGGCACTAGCATTAGGGATTTTCTATCAAAATCTTCATAGGCCTAACAGGGTAGCTCTGACGTAATCTGTTCACACATGTCTTTTCCCTTATTAGAGTCCAATCCCGGGGAACTGTGTGGGTTAGCTGCATGTTTTTTATTATATATATATATATATATATATAGATTATAATATCTATATCTATATATATACTATATATTAATATATATATATAGAATTATATATATATTGGCCTGTAATAAACCTGCAGTTAATTTTAGACTACCATGCAATCATTCAGGCTAGCTCGACCAGACGACCACACAGCTTGTTGAGACTATTTTACTTCATTGATGTAGTTCATCTGTAAGAGGCCTTTGTAACCACTAGGTGGAGACAGCAACCCATGACAGACTGTCGGTCGCCGTGATTTTGGCCAGCATGTTTCCTGAATCTAAAATCTTTTGTTTTGATGCTGATCAACATTACTGTCCAAAAATATAGACTAAACCCATTCCCTACCCCTAAACCTAACCCTACCTATAATTTATTCCTAAAATCAGTGTGATATGATAGCTGATTAACAAGGGTGTAGCACCTTACCCTGATTGTAAGCCTAAAACAGATAATTCCTGAAAAGTTATCCCTCAATTCTAATTGGTTGATAGGAATGTTGTTCCAGGATCAACAGGGATGTTGATCCAGGAACATGTTGTACTGAGGACTGTCATCATCATCAGCTTATTTGTTATTTATCTTTAAAGCTAGAAATAAATTGAAAATTTTCTACTTGGTTAATAAAATGGTTGGTTACCACTTTATGTAAGGGTGTCCTTTTTTAAGTGTAATATACATTGAAGTACTGGCAATAATAGTCCTAATTAACATACTCTACTGTTGGCTGTAGGGGGTTTGACTTGGTTACTTCTTTTTAATTTATTTTAGCCTCCTTTAGTTTTGTATACTTTACCTGTTATTACCATAAGTACATGTATGAGTCAGCAACTAACGTACGATTTATATGTACCAAGAAACATAAACTACATTATTGTTTTTTGTAAGTTTATATCAGTTTAAATGATCTCTATGATATATAAGTGCAGAATTTATATTAAAATATAGCCTAGCATTTGACCACGTCTTCCTATTACAGTTCATTCAGAAAGACCTTGTGATATAATCCTCTAAAAATGCTATTGTTTGTTTGTTTGAGTTTAGATTTATAGATTTTATAGTGTGGAGCGTTTAGACTATTGTTGTTTAATATTGCATTTCATTCACAAATGTATTGGTTTAGGCATTTAATAATGTAAAAGTTATATTTAAAGGTTTCCGCCTGTATGGCTATTTTAATATATAACAAGGGTTAAATGCTTTACACAGAACAAATACAAATGATGTTGAAAAGTGGTGCTGCCATTCTGCAAATTCACAAAGATAATTGTTTATTCTTATTGATATTATTTAAGATGCACTACTAAAAGGTTTTAAAACTCAGAAAAGGAAAACCATAATGTGCCTCAAGATTTTGTTCGTTAGTTTTAGATTTAAGAAGAGTGTTTCTTAGGTTAATAGGTTAAATGTGCTAACTATAGTAGGGTTAAAATGATAATTTTTCTTCCTCTAGTGGTAGTTGACGGGTCGTTCAGACTGGATAATTTTAAATAGATTCGATCTTCGTATTTAAATTATTCATTACATTATTGGTGAATCGTTCCAATTGATCGGAAAGCGAGTGTATTCTGCAAACGCAAATTCTCCCCTACGGAGGATAAATATACCTACTACTACTATTTAAATAAATACTACTACTATTTCCGCTATTAACTAATAACACTATACACTATAACACTCATAGCTCATGGCTGTTATGTACACATTTTAGATTAGGTATTTATACACGCTGTACTGAAAAAAAAATTGTGCAGGAAACATAAACTGATAAAAATAGCCACAAGAGGGCGCCCATTATACATTAGTCACCACTGTTTGTCAGAGACAAGCTTCTTCGAGGCTCTCTAGATTAATTATCTTGGGCCTCTTTGAACTTTTTCCTTAAAATAGCTACTGTGTAGCTCCTTCTCACATGCACTCTGTAAAACAAAGCAAGCTGCATACATAATAAATGTACTGTGCAGACATTTCTTTTCACAAAAGTATTTTTAAACACTTGAAGTGTTTTTAAATTCTTGAAATTCTGCTAAAGTCATAAAGGAGTCATTTAAAGCTAAACACGTTCTGTTCCTAAGAACATCAAAACTAAAGTCTACACAACTGCACCCACTTTTAAACTGCACACGACTTGCTTTGAAGGGGAATAAATTCATAAATACCCCAAAGCTTAATATGAAGACTTTTGTTTGCTGAATTCTTAGTGGTTGTTTAAGCTGTGATAAATGGTACCGGTGATTTCCAGACAAAAGACGAGGATCCTTTGCCCATATGGCTGCCCTGTGGGACTCTTTGTGAAGTGATGGATGTACTCGCCTTAAAGGATCTAAAAGTTTTTTTTTTTCAGCAGATCAGACCTTCAACACCTTCCCCCCTATCCCTCCGCCTCCATTTACTGCCACGAGATGGTCGTATCTCCAAAGTGTGCCTTTGGTTTTTGAACACAATCCTCAATACCCGTTGTCCTCTACATACCCCCACCGGTTCCAGACTTTGTATTTATGAAAGGGGGCATCTCAAATGTCCTGTGCAGGCGCAGCAGCTGCCACTGCGACCACGCCATTCTTTCAGAAGTTCAACAAAGGGAGGGGAGTTATTTCTCCCTTTTTTTTCCTTTGACAGGAGGCTCTGTGCACTTTTGTGTTCTAACACACCATTGATTCCCCCCCTCCTTTGAGTCTTTGAGTTTAGGAGCAGGAGAGGAGGCTGCAGCTTTTGTCTGCTCATAGATGGGGGAGCCTCTCTGCACCTCCTCCTTTTAATCATCTGATACGGCTCCTCAGGGCCCAAGCTGCGCCCGACAACAGAGCCACGGCACAGCTGGCCACTACAGACAAACTCCCTGACCCAAACCCTCTAAACCACAACCAATCCGGCCTAGTCCAGCGCTATCAAGACAGACTGCAAAGGGTGGTAAGCCTCCAGCGATCGTCTGGCAGATAGAGCTGCATTTCGTCAACAGTTGCCAGCATAGATCAGTTCTGCACGCCCTTGATCTGGCGCTGATATGAGGCTGACACTTCTGTAATGAGACAATGGATTGGGCATACAAACATGCTTTCGGATCGCTGCAAGTGTGACTGAGACGAATTCCACAAGATGAATTAGTGAGCAACACCTGTTAAAGGGGCCATTAACCGTAACTTAAACTCTTGTCATGTATTCACCCTCATGTTGTTCCAAACCTGTAAGACTTACTTTCTGCAGTGACGCATATAAGAAGATATTTTGAAGGATGTTTCAGCTGTTTTTGCTTATGCAGTGAGTGGCTTTGTATGGACAAATGTGGGTTTTTTCCACTAACTCCGCTCTCTATTGCTCAGATGTTTTACTTTTACTACAAATAGCATATTACTTATCTATGCTTTGTGTGAACAGCATCTATCACTACTTGCAATTACAGTTTTTTTTTTCAACTGCTTACACACAAAATCTTTACTCGTCACACAATTTCTAAAACCTGACACTCAAACACCAGAACCGCACACCACATCTGCAAAACCTTACACTAAATCTCGGTCTTTGACTCAGGTTTCAATTTCATAAAACAATTTTTGCAAAACACAACACGCAGTTCTCTTTGTAACACACACAAATCTAGCAGGAATTAATATTATGGCAAAGGTGTTTGCAAATGTTTGCTTTTGAGATGTGTTTGTGCTATTTTGAATGCAGTGCTTCATTTTGCACAAGATGTGAGGCATTTTGCATTTTGTGTGTGCAATTCTTGGATTTGTGTACAGTTTTGAAAAAAAAAAAGAGGCAAAGTTTTGAAAATGTGTGCAAGCAGTTGAAAAAAACTGTAGTGTAAATAAGATGCAGTGCAATTAGTTGCAAACATCTACCGCTATTTACACTTATATAATTTAAACACAAATTGTGGTTACATTTACTGTTGTTTAGTGAGTTTTCGCAGACAAAATCCAGTTATTTCAATATGAAATCCACTCAAGCTGGAATTTCATGTGAGGACGAAAGATTTCACAGCGTGTTCACCAAGTTGGTCACCAGCACAAAGCTACTTGTTTTGAAAGCATCTTTACACTATTTACCTTTTTTGAGTGTAAAATTGCACTATGACCACCTTTAGAGTAAATAGTCGCCCTCTGCCATTTTAAATCGTTTTTAAATGCTGAAAATTAAATGCTACAATTTAATATTTGCATCATGAGATTTATTGAGACTAAAGCTCCACATGCAGTTGAATGTTTGAGCAGGTGATGTGGAGGCCCTGGCGCTCGTGCAGGGCTGTCAGCTTTAGGCAGGAGGGCTGACCTTCTGACCTTGTTCATAAAGACAGCTGGCTTGCATAATGAGTAATTACCATACACTGCAGACTGGAGCCTCTCTTACCGCACTCTATAATCTGCAGGCCTGCTTTCCAGCCTGCCAGGGCAACACACGACCAGAATGAATTAACCAGAATGAAATGTGAAAGTTTGGAGTAATTAAGCTTTTTAAATAATTTTGAAAAACGTCTCTTATGCTCACCAAGGCTGCATTTATTTGATAAAAAAAATACAGTAAGTTGTTATATTTGTAATATTAAATAATATTAAGAAGTGTTTTCTATTCTAATATATTTTAGAATGTAATTTATACCTTTGATGGTAAAGCTGAATTTTCAGCAGCCAGTACTCTTCAGTGTCACATGATCCTTCAAAATTCATTGTTAATAATGATTCCTATTATTGATGTTCAAAATGTTGTTTTTACTGCTTAATGTTTTTGTGAAAACCATTGAATATTTTTTCAGGATTTTTTGATGAGTAGAAAGTGCAAAAGCACAGCATCTATTTGAAACTGAAATATTTGGTTACACTTTATTTTAAGGTGTCCTTGTTACAGTGTAATTTTACATTTAAGTACTGAGTAATATTAATTAACATCATGTACTTACTATAGGGTTAGGATTTGGGTTTGATTTAGGGTTACTTACATGTAATTATTAGTGCTGTCTAGCGATTAATCGCATCCAAAATAAAAGTTTTTGTTTACATTATATGTATGTGTGCTGTGTATATTTATTATGTATATGTAAATGCTCACACATACATACAGAAAAATATGTTATGTTTATATATTAATATATTTATTTATAATATCATGATATGAATATAAATATTGGACATGGAAATCCATGGAAATATTTCAAATTATACTGTACTTGTGTGTATTTATTATACATAATAAATAGTACATAAAAAACAAAACACAACGCATCTATTAGCAAACAAAACTTTTATTTTGGATGCGATTAATCGTTTGACAGCACTAGTAATTATGCATAATTTATTGTTATTATAATAGTAAGTCCATGTAACGGGAAACAAGGACAACTTAAAATAATAATAAGAAATAATAATAATAATAATAAAATACTTATAATACAAATATTTTGTAACATCATAAATGTCTTTACTGTCACTTTTGACTGTACCTACCCCAAAATGTTGAATAGTAGTGCATTATGGTTCCCACAAAAATGTTAAGCAGCAAAAATCAGCATATTAGAATGATTTCTGAGGGATCATTTGACACTGAAGACTGGAATAATTAAGAATTCTGCTTTGCCATCACAGGAAGAATTTACATTTTAAAATATTATATATGTTCATATTAATGATTTTCCAAATCAAATTAATACATGAAGTGATGTATGCATAGTAGAAATGCACTGCAGTGTTTTTACCGAAAACCTTGTTGATTTTGTTGACGTCACAATCAAAACATTCCCCCGTTTGCTTGTTCCCTCATCGTTTTGTATCACCCCAGGGCTGGTTCTTGCTAAGGTGTTTGTTGGGACAACAGAAATACCAATGGCGGTAGCCTGGGCAACAGGAGAGCCCTTCCCAATTCACCCTTCACCACCATCTGCTGCTGTTCCTGGGGTGTCTCTGCTTCGGGAGGAGGGGATGAGGGCTGGCTGAAAAGCCCACTCCAAACCATGCGATAGGACCACAGGGATAATGTAATATTATAATAAGGCAGTTAAAGCCCCTTACAGACCAAGACAGCTGGGGGGGGTGTATGCAGAGCAGCACTCTTCCACACACATGGCATGCTCTTATATCAATCAGTGTCTGGATGTGACAGCAGACCTCGACTCTGGAACATGTGTAGGCCCTCCCTCAGTCTTCCAAAGTGGTCCACCAGTAGAACATGTCCCCGTTGGAGGCCTTTGTGAGGGCCACACTGTGCTGGAGGGGGGTGAGAGGCAGATATCCCGAGGGGACGGTTGTATAGCGACCGGCTTGTGCCAGGCACAGGGCCGCCCCGTCCCTCTTCCTCGCCTCCCCCCGCGAGGCACCTTCACTCCAGCTCATTATGCAGCAGAGCAGATGGAGAGGTTTTTGTGGCCTAGTCTCTGGGTAGGTTTTAGGGCTTGGCTTTATTTGTATTCTGCAGGCACTGGCTGTCTGAAAGAGCACAATGGAGCTCGCCTGCATGCTGACTTATTGTTCTGCAGGGGCTTATTTGATTGCTTCTTTACCCTTTTGATAGTTTAAAACAAAGAGTGAGTTGCAGGGGTGATGCAAATTCAGCTGCACCGCGAGGCATGATATGTTCCTGAATGTTAAAAATATTAAATGCATAGCTTGATTAAAAGATAAGTTGAGAAACAGTTGCTTACAACTTTTTGTTCTATCTTATATAACTTCTGCAATCATGCTCATTATTTTAATGTGGTATAAGAGTAGTTGACTTGAGATACCTTGCATGCAATCTAAATCTGTTTCAAACTATGTCTGCAAACTAACCAAGTCTGCTAAGTCTTGCACAATTATACATGGTTTTTATGGCTTCATGTTAATGGAATTATTTCTTTTTACTTTAAAAAAATGTTCACTGCAGAACCATTTTAAAGGTAAAAAGTAAAAATGGCTAAAAGAAAGTTAAAGAAATGGGGGAAATGATCCAAGAGTGATCGGATATTTTCATTTACATTCATATACTGTATAAATATATATATATATATATTTAGTTTTTTTGAAAGTCTATGGACAGCATGTCAATTACCAAAAGCTACATGTGCTAAAAGCTACAATCTCATATACTGAATTACTTTCTTGTTTCACAACATAACAATAAGTTTGAGACTGTATGGGGGAAGTGTGGGAGGGTGGCCAGATGGCACTTTCTTAACCAATCAGATGCTGTTGTTAGAAAGGTTCTGTGATCTGAGCTGAGCAGAGGAAATCACACTTCACTAATATATGCAGGAGGAAGTTCAGTCAGTATTAGAGATTCTTTTGAATCAGTACACTAATATATGCTGACGATTCATTTAGGTTGATGTTACTTTAGTTAATCAGACACACTTTATTCGAAGCTGTAGTAGTTTGTTTAATTTGGAGATAATTAATCCTCCCCAACGCTTTCTTGATCTATCACTCTTGTGGAAAGGCTTAACTTTCATTGGAAAATGCATTTAACACGCTCTATCACAATGTGCCTGAGGCGAATGAGACTATTGTGTAATATCTTGTATAATTAACAATGCACTTTAAACCATGTTTAATGTGTTAAAAAAATGTAAATGTGAAGCTTCAAAGCAATGAAGTCAAAATTTGTGTAAACTTGTGTGAAGTTTTCAGTGCAGTCTGCAGTAGTTGTTAGCAGACAGCTTTGAATTGCATAGTGTACTTTTTGCTTAACTATTTCAACTAAATTGGCTAAAAATAATAAAATGCAATAAAATATATTGCAGAAAAAGAGAAGCAGGATCCGTAAGTCTGTGTATTTTTTCTCTACAATACTAATGCAAAAAAATCTGCTATTTTACTCTTATTGCTGTTTTCTTTCCTGCTGACTGTTTACAACAAATATCAACAGGACAGAGATAACAACCACTAACATGTCTCCATGTTTTGGCCATCCGTACATCAGCAGTCTGAGATATTAAGTAGTAATATTGAGTTACCATGGAATCCTCATTTATTTTATTTTGAAGCTGTTCAAAGAAAGGCCTTCATTTCATAACTCTGAATATGTAATTATGTAATGATTGTTTTATTGCTTATATATTAGAGTTAACAGTGCATTTATACTGTGGTTACTAAAAAACTAAATTTCTTTCTTCATTACTGTAGATGTTTTGGTGAGTTAATTAGGACTATAAATGACATCTTTTTGGGTGAGATCAGGTTTGTCCCTCATTACAGATTATACTGGTTTAGCTTTATGATTTCTTCTGCGCTTCTGTTGAGCAAATGTCTACATAAAAGTGCAACTTTCATTATAAGATCTAAATGTTATTGGTTAATTTTATAAGAGATGTCCATCTCACTCATCATGAACTCACAAGCCTACATTTAGAAAGTAACCTTATAGTTTTTAGGCCTTTGTGGGAAGACTACTCTGTCATGTTTTAGTATAAAAGTCAACTTGCATAAAAATTGATATAGTGTGCATATAGTGCATATAGTGTTTTCAGTTTTTGTGAGTAAAAAGTATGACATTAATGAAATATTCTGCTCATTAAGGTTTTCTCTGACAGTTTCCTGCTTACTCTGTACTTTTCATGACATGTACAAAAACACTTTTCATGACATGTACAAAAATAAGTTGCTTCACAAACAAGTTTAATTCAAACTATCTTTTATTTGTATTCATTTTTGACTCATACAAAATATCTAAAGTAAAATCTTCAGACAAATGTAATCATTTCCACATTTTTTTTCATTTTCCTTTGTCTTCTACAAACAAATTTAAGAGCATATTTAAATATTGTCTTTTTTTGTAAATCACATTTTTCTAAAGTTGAACCTTTAGAGATTTTTAAGTTAGTTTTTTTTGTTGTTTTCGTTTTTTTTTCTTTTATGTCATATTAATATTTCTAAAGTGAAACCTTTAAAGAATAAGACAATTCTGGAAAGTGGAAAGCACATTGCCGACAATAAGGTACGTTATATTGTGCAGCAATTACATTTTTAAAAACGTCTGAGATGTTAAAGTCCATTTTTAAAAACGTTGCTTCGACGCATCGCCGCGTCCTCTGCGTGTCCAACGCATGCGATATTTGCTCTGTGGAACAGAGGCAAAACTCGCTTCTCCTTCCTCTCCAAACCTCATCCGCACAAAGAATGAGGGCCATTGTGTCGCTCTCGTGGCATACCTGACCTCGTTCACATAAAGAATGAGGATCATCTTGGCATGGACGGGACGAGGAACGACGTAGAACCGCGAGGGCCACTCGGGCCTGCCTCGCGCTGCCTGGACGGTTCAGCCTCCTCAGGAGCATCCAGGGATGTGGAAACATCAGCATCCTTGCTTCGAAGGATGAGTCGAGTATTCCTCAAGGTTTACAGCATCTCAACAGAGAAGAGTAAAGCTCCAGATCAACGCTCGGGCAGAGTGATCTCAGGAACCCACTCGTTATAGCTGCGACTTTCTTCACAGAACATGTGAAGCTTCTCCAGAGCTGGATCCTCCCACGAGTCCTCAGCTGGGTTCTGTTAAAACAGAGAGGAAGGGTTTTAAAAACCAAGTCTTGGGAGAAATTAACTTGCTCTTGCATAATGATGTTAGATATGAAAAACCATTCTCACCGTTATAAGGACACAGTGAGCGTCCTCAAGTTGACCCTTGGCACCAACAAGAGCGTTGAGACGTTTCAGGTCGTTTACTCTGACGATGCTGATGTCGTTGTCAAAGCAAAACGCTTGGATCAGAGTAAAATGGATTTGGAGAGCGATGTCGCACTCAAAGTCATCAGTGGCCAAAAGGCAGAAAGACACGCTATCAGGGTCCCTGTGAAAGCAAAAGTAGGTTTGAAATGAGTTACCCCCAAACAGTAGCATAATAATATGGTCAAATAGACATGGATTAGCTATCGCATGGAAGAAGTTCCTCCAAACTTACGCGTTCATTATTTTTGCGCATTCATAGACGCCAGCAGTGAGGCGACCCTCCGCCTTGGCAGACAGCAGGGCTTCGGCAAGAGATTTTCCTTCATTCACCATCTTGGTTTGGATTGAAGTAGACAATAGCTGTGTTTGAAGTACAGTCTTGAGTGAGTTTCCAGACACGCGACCAGTACTTATAGTGGGAGAGTGGCACGCGTTGGCACCCCGCGTTCTGATTGGCTGTTCAGAACAATAAAGAAACGGACATATCCAAGGCGCGTGCCTTTAGACATGCGTGACATCAATAGAACTGTAAGAAAGGATCAAACTCTGATCCTTTCACTTTTGTCCTAATTAAATAGAGCAACTTATTCTACTCAAAAGACGTGGCGTAAATTCAATGCGCGCATGTAGCATCAAGCTGACGGAGATAGTTTAGAAATGCTTTTTTGAGATGTGACATGCTATTATATCATCTAAAATGATATTTAAAAATTGAAGCATTTTACTATTTTTGTCAATAGATATTGTTCATTGAAATGTTTTTACTGCTTTATGAACTATAATGCAAAAAGGCTGGTGGTGGCCAACGCTGGCCAGTTTCAGATACGATAAACTTCCTTATATACATTTTAGCCTAAAATATTGAAAGAAATCCAAACAAAATCAATCACATTATGAGTGACTTAACCAACATGTAGGCCTATACATTCCATCATTGCTCAATCCGCGAATAGTTAGGCATATGCGTTTTGGCGTGTTTTGATTGTTTCTAAAAATAGAGTTTAGCAACTAAAAGTGGTTAATTAATTGTAATGACAAACAAAATATAGCTCGAGCAAGCATTTTTATTAAATACAAAATCTAGATAATGTGGTTATCTGAGATGGGTGATTTCACCAAACCTTTGGTGTTGATTTTATGTGCAGAAGGTTATTTATTACCTATTGCTGATTGTATCACATACGCGTGGCTAATTTGCATACCCAAGATGAGCGGACTTACGGCGCGTGGCATCTGGACGTGCTTCTCTTTTGCTATGGAAACACTCCCCATCTGTTGATGGGGGAAGACAAAGGATCAGCTGAGCAAATTTCTGCTGTATTTAGCAATTGAGACTTCTATCTATGCCTACAGATACAAACACTTTTTATAGTGCCTTTCGATAATAAACATGATAAATATTCTTAACTGCATGTAGAATCAACAACCTTAACTAGTTTAATGAGTAAGCCATAGGCCTATTTGTTTAGTTCCTATGCTTGTAACTTTTTTTTAAATCTTCAACACATCTGACCAAACTTTTGGCTGACTTTTATTCCTTTGATGACAGCTAAGTCATATAGAGAAAAATGCAATGGTTTTGTAACAGATGACTGTCTTAATCTGCAGCTGCAGGAGGGACTAAGTAAAAGCAATTGTTCGATTAGTCTGCTTTGCGCTCGAGCAGGTTTGTCTTGGAACACCTGTCACTCTCGCGCGGTAAGGGGGGCAGGGACGGGATGCCCGGACTGCAGATGTGATAGGCCTACTAGAACAATGCATCTATACTCGTTGCAAGTGTCTTTGCTATTTGAAACCAGTTCTTTCTTCTTCTTTTTTTGTGTGCTCTGAACTGTGTAAATAAAGCACAAATTTAAGCTCTATAGGACGTTCTGTATTTTGCAACTGCATTTTTTATTTTCTTTTTAAAAAGTTTTTAGGCTATAATTTTTTATCGTTTGCATGTATGAAACTCAGCTTGCAAAATATTAAATGTAATTTTACATTCTTTAGTTTTTCCTAGCTGCAGCTTCACTTTAACCAAAAGTTTAACTGAATCTATGCACCATTCTAGACACACAAAAAACTTGCACACAATAGTCATATGCGCTGCTGGGCTGCGAGGGGCCAATGGGGGCATCCTAAAGTGAGGCCTCTCCATCTGCTCCTGTTCTGCAGGGAAACAATAGGCCTACATCAGTCAGCGTCAACCTGTTATCCCGAGCCTCTCAAATAACCTAGAAACTCCTTTCTTTTCTTCCATAGCTACAAGCTTGCATTCGTAATGATCTGCGATTCTGACGTTTTTCTACATGATTCATAACATAGTCTTTAAAGCCACCTGTCAATAAAATGACCAAAATATCAACGCATTTAAACCAAGTCTAAACGCGCGTCATTAAATGCGTTAAAGATGCAAATGTTTCTGCACGTGGAGAATATACGAATATAAACATTGCTGAATTTTCAGGGTGGCCTATACATTTGGAAAGTTGCCTCTGATCACGGGGTCCGAGGCTGTTGCAGGCCAGATTGGGCAGCGGGGCGTCATGGCACGCGCATCTTATTTGCATTTGTAAAGGCGTCTAATAATGGAAGTTTCTGAACTCACAATAGAACCGTTTCAGTGTCCACAGATGGCCACACTCCACCTGTCTTTTGCGCTGAGGGCGGGGGATGCGATCCCTTATCCACATTTGCTCACTTTCACCATTAAATTCTCTACTAAAAATACTGAATTTCAGGCGAAAGCATAGCTTGTAGAAATGAAATTTCACCCTCTGTAATATTTATATTTCGCTTTACTAAATACATTGCTAAATAGGCCTACCTACTAAATATTTAAATCAAAGTAGGCCTATAGGTCTAAAAGAGAAGCGTATTCAAAGTAGAACAATGTTAGCCTATACTTAAATGTTAAAGAGAGTGAGGAGAGATATTAGGCTACTTTTAAACTGTGTAAATATAACCTGCTTGGTCTGGAGTTAAACAAACAAAAAAAACACACACACAGTACTACAACATAAAACATAGCAAAATAAATAAATATGCTTTTGTAAATAGTGTAAAAATATATTAATTAAATAAAAATAGACTACAGTATAAAAATAACATAGGGCCTACTGCTCAAACGTATTCGGTTTTATAAGATAAAACTGAAATGATAAAAAATAATTAATTGAAGTCTGCAGCAAGTCTTAAAAAGTAACATTACAGCACCTCATCAATCTGCCAAGAGCCGGAGTGTGACAATAGCATTAGCATACCAATGCAGCATTCAGACGAACCAATCAGAGAACGCTTCTTTCATAGCCACCACGAGCCGGGGAGTATAAAAGCAGCGAGCTCACGCCGTTAGAGCATCAATCCTTTCGGATTACATCCAGTTTCAGTTCTGCTATCTGCTCCTTGTGGAATTACTACCAGCATCATCATGACTCTTGAGGAAGTTCTCATCCAGAAGCCCAGCGAGAGAGCTCAGTGCACTGGAAAAGCACTGGAAGAAGTTTTGGTTTCTGCCAAAGCGAACGACTGCCTTACCACTGGCGTTTACGAGTCTGCCAAAGTTATGAATGTGTGAGTATGCTGTCTATTGTTTTTTTTCCTTCATGCAACATCTTTAATTAAGCGTTTCGATTGGTTTAGTAGTACACGTTGTGCTTATAATTTGCCTTTTCTTGTATTTCAGTGACCCAGACAGCGTGTCTTTCTGCGTCCTGGCGATGGACGAGGAGTTTGAGTGCGACATCGCTCTCCAAATCCACTTCACTCTCATCCAAGCCTTCTGTTTCGACAACGACATCAGCATCGTTAGAGTGAATGACATGCAACGTCTTTCTGAGATTGTTGGTGACAGTGCTGAACAATTTGAGGATGCTCACTGCATTCTTATCACGGTATGTATGCGCAAAAGAAAATAGTTTACACTCATTAGCAAAAGCAGAAACTATATGCATTTGCAACGTTTTGGGTGCCATGCTAAACTTGCATTTTACTTCATCACAACAGAACCCAGCTGAGGACTCGTGGGAGGATCCAGCTCTGGAGAAGCTTCACATGTTCTGTGAAGAAAGTCGCAGCTATAACGAGTGGGTTCCTGAGATCACTCTGCCCGAGCGTTGATCTGGAGCTTTACTCTTCTCTGTTGAGATGCTGTAAACCTTGAGGAATACTCGACTCATCCTTCTAAGCAAGGATGCTGATGTTTCCACATCCCTGGATGCTCCTGAGGAGGCTGAACCGTCCAGGCAGCGCGAGGCAGGCCCGAGTGGCCCTCGCGGTTCTACGTCGTTCCTCGTCCCGTCCATGCCAAGATGATCCTCATTCTTTATGTGAACGAGGTCAGGTATGCCACGAGAGCGACACAATGGCCCTCATTCTTTGTGCGGATGAGGTTTGGAGAGGAAGGAGAAGCGAGTTTTGCCTCTGTTCCACAGAGCAAATATCGCATGCGTTGGACACGCAGAGGACGCGGCGGTGCGTCGAAGCAACGTTTTTAAAAATGGACTTTAACATCTCAGACGTTTTTAAAAATGTAATTGCTGCACAATATAACGTACCTTATTGTCGGCAATGTGCTTTCCACTTTCCAGAATTGTCTTATTCTCTAAAGGTTTCACTTTAGAAATGTTAAAATGACATAAAAGAAAAGAAAAAAAAACTAACTTAAAAATCTCTAAAGGTTTCACTTTAGAAATATTATGATAAAAAAGAGAAAAAAACGAACTTAAAAATCTCTAAAGGTTTCACACTTTAGAAATATTTTATAGAAAATGTAAGAAAAAATATTTAAATGTTGTTTGACTTTGCATTACAACTTTTGCATTGTAGAAATGATGCAATAATGCATAAAAACAATAAATGTATTAAAAATGAACAATTTTGTCATGTGTTCACTCTTCAGCAGATGTCAAAAACACGTTGCATTCTCAACACATTCACACACCATATCTGGTATGTCATGGATATATTTAGGCTATATTTCGAGAATGAAAACGAGGCCGGGGGATTGATGTTCAGTAAGTTGTGTTGTTTTATAACTTGTAGCCTACTTGTTTAGCTGACACATTGCAAAATGCATCAGTTTCCTATAGTGACATAGGCTAATACTAGTGAAACGTGTTAAAAGTAGTCGCCATATATCTTGAACTCGCTGCACGTGTATCCTTCAGCCTCATTTTTATTCTCTAAACATAAAATGACGTCTATAGTGAATAATGGCCATTCCTAAAGTTTTCATTCTGAAGTAACTCTGGATTGGGGGCAGCATATAGTGTCAGCTGCCATCTGCAGCCGCTGGTGATCTGCATGTGTATAGCTACAGCACAAGGAACTCATTGTTACCTCGGCAGATGTCTGAGCCACGACGCTACTCCATCTGCCAAGCAACGCAGATGGGAGGTGAAGGCGGTGTCGCGGGGGTGAGTGTTGGGCTGGCACTCGTATGGCTCCCTGTCAGTTGCTGTATTGTTTACAAAGCGCCCATGGCTTCTGCACGGATTGCTGCAGCTCTCAGCGTTGAGAGAGGGGCTTCAATGAAAGCACAGAGAGCCTGTAAACTGAACATGATGTAGGGCTATTTAGAGAAAGTTGGTACACAAAAATGGAAGAAAGCAGTCAAATCAGACAAATGATATACATTTTTATTTGCAAAAAATAAAAAAGCTGGCTGACTGAAACATAAATATTACACTGACAATTAAGTAAAATTTATTGTGAAAGTAGTTACTGAAAGGAAACTATTTTAAAAGTATTGTTAAAGTTAATAAGAATTAGCATAGTTTCTCATTGATTTGGTCTATTAACAGTAAAATGCCACAACTCCAGTAGTATTAGGCTGATTACATGGCCCAAATATGAAAACTTTATTCATTTATCAACCCTCTTGCTGTCCCAAATATGTACCTTCTTTATTCTGTGAAACACAAAAAGAAGATATTTTGAAAAATGTTGCAGTGCCTATTTTAAACATATACAATTAAAGTCAATGGGGTACGGTATTGTTTTGGACCCCACTGACTTTCATTGTATGGACAAAAAGACTGAAAAAAAGGGGTGAACTATGCCTTTAAGAAAGCACACACAGTTTAGAGGAGTGCGTAGGTTCCTATAGGCACGGAGACTGTCTCTTTTAGGATCTTTGACGACTCCACTGACTATAGGTGCAGACTCGGCTCCATTGTTTCTTTTAACTCTGTGCAATAGTATGCGGTAAACACCTGTAATAGGACTGCGAATGCGCTTTCCTTGGTTATTGAGAATATGTTCCTGAGTGACTCCCAGTTTCTCCAGGATACCTTTTACCTCTTCCTGGTCTCTGTCTAACTCCGCTGGGCTGGCCTCTATTAGATAGACGGGGTTGAGCTGGTATAAAGGGAGGAATAGGCCGGAAGAGTTCCACCAGCAGCAGCCACTCGCAACCCAGCATCTGGTCCAGTGCGCATCGCTCCGAAGGTTCTGGCTTCAAGATCCCCCTGATCAGCCGCTGACATGGAGCTGATACCCAGGTTGGCAGGACGTAGGCACCCTCCAGCACACTTTGGCGCAACTTGGCCACAGTGTCAGCGCGGAAAGGAAATGTGCCAGTCACAATGAAAAAAAGTAGGATGCCCATTGCCCACACATCCACAGGTGGCCCGATGTAAGACTCATCTTTGAAGAGTTCTGGAGCTGCATAAGGAGGAGAACCGCAAAAGGTGTCCAGGGCTTGGTTGCGATTGTTGACCCTCTTGCTGAAGCCAAAATCAGCCACTTTTATGCAGGAGTTGGTTGTGTAAAGAACATTTTCAGCCTTCATATCTCGATGGATGATGTTGTTCTCATGCTGAAATGAACACAGATATATGAATTCAAGAAAATGTCAACAATTCAACATCCAGTGATTCAAATTATTTGGGTCAATGACATACACCATAAAAATGGGAAAAAATCTGTAAAATCTCATTCTAAAATGTATTATAATATATATATATATATATATATTATATATAATATGATAGTGTTAACAATATATAAATAGTAATAGTTCATACAAAAATGTCAGAATAGTAAGTTACTACTCGTACTAAATTTAACAATAATACTAAATATTATAATAAGCGCTTTAGGAGACATAATAAAAGATGATGCATGCCCAAATATAAGGGTTAAAAACTAGTGTTTTCTTTTTTCTTTTAAATAATAAAATAAATTTTATTGCAGAAATTTGCTCTTCATGGAACAGGTGTATTCAAACAATGCACTGCATTTTTATGTGTTTTTGAATGAATAGATCTGGTTAAAAATGAGCATCATGTCATTGACCCATTTCATAATTTTACTGTACTTACTATGACTTACTATTAGTGTGTTTTCTATAATCTAGATTTAAAAATAAATAAAATAAAATAACAAAATAATGTGATACGTTGTTGATATAGAAGGTCTAACCATGTATTTGACTGCTGACAGGATTTGGGTGAATACAATCTTGCTCTCTTGGTCAGAGAGTTTTCCTCCTGAGCTGATTCTGGTGTGGCGGTCTCCTCCTCCAGCGAACTCCAGAACCAGGTACAACCGACTTGGCGTCTCTAGCACCTCATAGAGTTGCAATAAGTTTGGGTGATACAAGCTCTCCATGTTGAAGATCTCTCTGGACAGCATCCGCTGAGTCTGCAGATCGAACCTCATCTTATCCATGATCTTAATGGCCACCTTGTCTACAGGACATGCATGTGGAATAAAATCAGGATGAGGTCATTACACATTAATCCTGTTACTCTCTTAATTCTGACCTAGACTCAAGAAGTCAAGTGTTTATTCAAATTATATTATGCTAAATCTCTTCTACCTTTGGTGAGGGCATGGACGGCCAGTTTGACCTTCAAAAAGTTCCCACAGCCGATCTGACCGCGGACTTTATAGAATCCCACCCTTCTGCCCACCGTCAGTTCTTTTATGGTATCTTCGTCATTGCACATTTCCAGCGTTAACTTCTCCAGGGGTGTCAGACGCTTGGAAGGTTCTGCATCCTCTTCCATCTCTGACCCACATTCCGAGCTGTCCGTCAGAGTGTAAATGTTGTGACGATGCACCTGCGGCAACACCTGACTTGCCCTTGCAGGCATTTTTCAGCTGCTTAATGCTGAAAAACAGAGATAAACAATATTTACATTTGAATATACAGCATATGCATTGCATGTCGATAACAGTGAAAATATCTGATATTCTTGTTCTTGATTGAGGAACAACTCCATAATAAGGGATAGTTATATATATATATTATAGGGATAGTATAATTCTCACACAAGAATGAAAATTCTGTCATTAGCATCAATTTTCATGGAAGTCTATGGCTACTGGCATTTGTGTTTAATTGGGGTCGACTAACGCGGATACGCGTTTTGTGGCATCTTCTCCTGATAACACCGAAAATAACTTAAATTACACTTTCAGTTTTGATCTTACAGATAAGAGCAATACATCAATCGAATCTGTAAAGGGTCTACTTTTATTTGTACACACATAATAACAGCAAAACTTTATGCATTTATAAAATAAAGAAAACAAACAGGGTGTGCAGTCTGCCACCTTGGTCTGCGTGATCTTTATTTAGAAACGCGTCATTAAAATGAACTGTAACTCAGCAAATACTCAACAAAGAGACATGAGAGATATATCTATAAAAAGCTTGACATGTCTACTTTTAAACTAAGCAAGTATTATCGAAAGCAAATATTCTGTGATAAAGTAATCCATATGAAACCAACGCGATGTCCAGTTTTTCACGTCTCCCTTCATTATCTCTAATGCGACCACGCCCACGCGCTGAGCGCTATTGATATTATAATCATCCACGTGAAGCGCGCGGCGTGTAAACGCCCACATCACAGCAAACAAAGCAGCAAGACCTCAAGTTTTTTAAATTTTACTAGGGATGGCCGATACCCCTTATTTTGTTTTCGATACGATACCGATATTTTTCAAGGCACTATCGTCGATATCGATACCGATTCGATACTTCTGCACTAAACTTTTAAATTATGAAATGTATAAAATTATTAAATTACTAAGAGTAAAACTGGTAATGATAAGCACGTAACTTTATGTTTAAAATGCATTTTAAACCGTTTAATCCCAAATTTTTCCCAGACATGAAAATATCCAAATGATGCGTCATTAGTAACCCTTTGAAATCAATTGTTTGTTTGTTTTTTGTTTTTTTTGGAAAAGTGTGTGAAAATTTTTATTTTATGGTCAGTCACAATTGTAACCGGTGGGATAATGTGTATACTGAATTAACATACTTCTGCAGTATTAAAAAATGTTATATCTTAGCCCAGCTATTTTAAACAGTTTAATCACATTCTAGGGTTACTATTATGCATAAAAAACCCTTATACAACATTGATAGGAATACCGAGATCAAATACAAACAAATACAACCATCAACGTATTTCAAAATTGTTACTTTTTTGTAACATATATCATCACATTTTTATATTAGTGCTACCAGTATTACAACATTAATATTCTAACTTATTTGTAACATTTGAACTTTTGATTTAGTACAATATTTTGTACTGCCATTAGGGACTGCCATTGAATGGCTGTTGCATGCATAAAATGCAACATTTCTATTCTGACAGTGTATGATTTCTATTAAAATTACAGAATAGAACATGATCAATATAAACTTTTAACGTTCAATTTAAATAAATGCGTTTGCACAAACTATGTAGGCTACAATTATTTGAGTTTATTTATTGTGAAATAACTCAAACATACATGTTTTTCTGTCCTCTGATAAGCATTGTTCAGGGCTGCCATTCCCAAAAGCTTTAATGCTTTCTTATGATACTTTTGGGAAACGCAGCCCTGTTTGAATGCACTGTCAGCAGTGAGTGAATGCTCTCTGTGATTGATTGGTTCTGTCTTGCAACATTTGCGTGTGTTCAGATGAAAATAGTTCTATCCTACACAATTACTCGCTAACAAAGATTATTCATCCAATTCAATGCATATTGTAAGCATTATTTTTTTTGTTAAATAAACAAAACCACTGGTAAATAAAGCCAGTGGGGGACAGTAACGGAGTAGCTTTACTTCGTTACTGTACTGAAGTACATTTTTCAAGTATCTGTACTTTACTGGAGTAGTTTAATTTTGAGTAACTTTTACTTTTACTTCAATACATTCCAAAGAACAAGATCGTACTTTTTACTTCACTACATTTCATAAAACATACCTTAAAATATATCACGTGCCCCGAGACGCAGAAGCGGTGTCTGATTCAAGAACGAACTGATTCTTTTCAATGAACCTTTCAAATCGGTTCGCAAATCGCACCAAACAATTAATTCACGAATTGAAATGATCCGATTGCAGCTGTTCTCGATTCGACAACTCACTGATTCAAACGAACCGTTTAGTGCGAGTCTCCAGTGAAATAAATTCACAAGTAAGAACCTTGCGTGCGTCTGATGCTGCTAAAAGTAAGTTACTAATGTTGAATTTTTGTAACTGAAAATCATATTTAGGTCAAAACTGTCAGTTGTTTGTGAACTAAATCTGCTGTAAAGGGTGATCTATTTAAGCCCACTGAAATGATTGAATGCAGTCACATCAACATCTGTGTCTCTATTTTATGTTAAGAAAAACCCAGAAACATTAAAATAACACAGACTAAATAAAATAATTCATGCGCTTTCATATTCCCCGCTGCCGTGACGTTAACAGTTTTATTAAAATGCTAAGCATTTAGCCCTATGTGAAGTCTGTTTTTATATAGTTTATCAACAGTATAAACTTTTATATTGTTTGGATTAACTAGCCGAGTAGACAGATATGAATGTTTACTCATAACCATACTGAAAATAAGTAAATATTGTTAGCTGATGTTAACTGTCTAGCTAACAAGCATGCTCTAAGTTGAGGTAATTTTTAGATATAAAGTCCAAATATTTTTATTCAACCACCTAACGTAGATAGATTATATCTGGGGGGGATAGAAAGGATGTGATGTTCAGAACATGGTAACCAGTGTTGGGGAAAGTTACTTTTAAAAGTAGTGCATTACAATATTGCGTTACTCCCTAAAAAAGTAACTAATTACGATACTTAGTTACTTTTAATGGAAAGTAATGCGCTACGTTACTTTTGCGTTACTTTTTAAATCTGGGATGGGCTTGCTTGTTTGTTTTTAATATAAAAAAGTTCTATTTTTGGCAAATATTAAAGCCTTTTCACACCAAAAGTGAAATGCATAAGCCTCAGGCTGAAGGGAAAGTAAAATTACGTCCATACAGAATGCAGAAGAAGAAATTTCAACACACTTCAGCAATAAAAAAAAGACACAAATGTCTGTCTAGAGTAATTTGTGCTTATTAGTACGGTTGAACTGGATCATCGAAGGTCAGAAGCAAAGACATTGGGTAATAGAATGGGATTCAATACATAAAGGATATGTGTTGTTTAACATTTAATTATTGCAGGTTTGCATCATTCTGAGTTGCATTATTTTTATTCATTTGAGGAATACTGAATCTGTGTTTTTTGGAGTTTTTTTGTGAGTGAGATGAATTAATGCATATTCATATTTATTTTGAACTACAGTTACATCTGATTTCTCAACATGGGCACAGGAGAGCTGTCAGTCAATAAATTGAAACAAACAAAGTAACTTGCGTTACTTATTTGAAAAAGTAACTCTGATATTCTCTTGTAAATTAAAAAGTAGTTTGTTACTTTACTAGTTACTTGAAAAACGTAATCTTTTTGCGTTACTTGTAATATATTACCCCCAACACTGATGGTAACTACAGTAATTATCAAAGTGGGAAGTGATGCCCTCTGGGGGCATTTGGCCAGGGGTGTTTTTACACCACAGACAAGGTTTGAGAAGAAAAAAATCATTATGAAAATATAATTATATATTCCTTAAAATGTTCTTCCTAACTTTCAGGCCTTATTCTCATGTCATGTATAACTGTGATGTTTTGCAAAACAAGCTTTAAAACACGTTTTTCTTACTAGTGAAAATCAGATGGTCAAATCTGTTTTCTCTCAGGTACATGTAAGCTTCATAGTGAACATTACTACATCACACTCCTCAGTGTAGTCCATATCAACAACAAAAATATATATATTGACTCCATATAGTGGTTATTTTGGGAAAATCACAGGTATTTTGAGCAGTAGGATTATAAAAAATATGTGCTAATATAAATTTAAATTAAGTAGCCTATATAAAATTGCAAAATAAATCTATCTATCAGTACTTTTTATTAGTGAAATAAACATTTTTGTATTTCATCGAGGTTAGAATTGAAAAGGAGTTATTCATACCTTACTGGAGTATTATTTTATTACACATATCTGTACTCAAGTACTTGATTTGTGTACTTCGTCCACCACTGCCAGTTATAGTAATTGTAATTGTATTATTCCTAGAATATGTGGTAATATTATTTGTGGTTGATAGTGTTCAAATGTAAGAATTGGCATTGTGTTTTCTCATGAAGTACAGGTGCATCTTTAAAAATTAGAATGTCGTGGAAAAGTTTTTTTTTTCAGTAATTCAACTCAAATTGTGAAATCGTGTATTAAATAAATTCAATGCACACAGACTGAAGTAGCTTAAGTTTTTGGTTCTTTTAATTGTGATGATTTGGCTCACATTTAACAAAAACCCACCAATTCACTTCTCAACAAATTAGAATATGGACATGCCAATCAGCTAATCAACTCGAAACACCCGTGCAAAGGTTCCTGAGCCTTCAAAATGGTCTCTCAGTTGGATTCACTAGGCTACACAATCATGGGGAAGACGCTGATCTGACAGTTGTCCAGAAGACAATAATTGACACCCTTAACAAGGAGGGTAAGCCACAAACACTCATTGCCAAAGAAGCTGGCTGTTCACAGAGGGCTGTATAAGCATGTTAAAAGAAAGTTGAGTGGAAGAAAAAAGTGCGGAGAGAACTGCCGCATTATGATGATTGTCAAGCAAAATCGATTCAAGAATTTGAGTGAATGTCACAAGGAATAGACTGAGGCTGGGGTCAAGGCATCAAGAGCCACCACACACAGACGTGTCAAGGAAGTTGGCTACAGTTGTCGTATTCCTCTGTTAAGCCACTCCTGAACCACAGACAACGTCAGAGGCGTCTTACCTGGGCTAAGGAGAAGAAGAACTGAACTGTTGCCCAGTGGTCCAAAGTCCTCTTTTCAGATGAGAGCAAGTTTTGTATTTCAAAACCAAGGTCCTAGAGTCTGGAGGAAAAGTGGAGAAGCTCATAGCCCAAGTTGCTTGAAGTCCAGTGTTAATTTTCCACAGTCTGTGATGATTTTGGGGTGCAATGTCATCTGCTGGTATTGGTCCACTGTGTTTTTTGAAAACCAAAGTCACTACACACGTTTACCAAGAAATTTTGGAAGACTTCTATTCCTTCTGCTGACCGCTTTTGAAGATGCTATTTCATTTTCCAGCAGGATTTGGCACCTGCCCACACTGCCAAAAGCACCAAAAGTTGAATAAATGACAATGGTTTTGGTGTGCTTGACTGGCCAACAAACTCAGCAGATCTGAACCCCATAGAGAATCTACCAAGTATTGAGTACATGTACAGTTTTTATTGGTCTTATGAAGTATTCTAATTTGTTGAGATAGTGAATTGGTGGATTTTTGATAAATGTGAGCCAAAATCATCACAATTGAAAAGAACTAAAGACTTAAACTACTTCAGTCTGTGTGTGTTTAATTTATTTAATACACGAGTTTCACATTTGAGTTGAATTACTGAAATAAATGAACTTTTCCATAACATTCTAATATTGAGATGCACCTGTATGTATACTATACTAAGGTACTGTGGGGAATACACTACTCTTGCATTCACCTGCATCTCTCATAGGAAGGGGGAACTCGTTCAGTTTTCAACTCCATTCAGAAGTGTGCATTCACTATTTTACAGATGTTACTTTCATTTGATTTAGTTATTGCATGGTAAAATATGTTTGCTATGTGGTAATTGTGTTCTTTGTTTTTCGATAAATTAGTACTAGTATCAGTAAACATCACAATAATGTTAATAATGTAATCTGTGTAAACAGCATGCTTGCTTTTTATTTCAGATGTGAGAATAACAATGCAAAATAACCTGTTGCAAAGAGAGCCAAAGCAAACCAGCCCACTCGGTCATGGAAAACAGAGACTGAAGTTGACATGTTCCACAGGCTCTGAGATCCCTGCCGCACAGGAAGGAACACGGGGACCACAGCTAAGACATGTGATGCACACACTCCCAAAAGATTGTGATGTATATGTATATTCTAAATAAACTCAAACAAAAAATAGAGAAATTTCTTGTTACTATTCGGTAGGGTAGCAATTCCTCAGTCACAACACCTGAAACAGGGTCATTTTATGCAGACTTTTTGCCTTTTTTGTTTGTCTGCATCTCCCAGGTTTTTTTTGTATACAATCCTTAGGGTTGTTTTTGTCAATTTTTTGTCGGTTGAAGTGGAGGATCTTGTGTGATGTGATAATCACCATCATCTGTTTTTATTTCCGATGACCCAATTTCACTTCTCTTACGCCCCCTTTGCATTTATTCGCCTTTCTTTCTGCCTCCTACACATCCCAAAAATTATGTGTAATCTGTTAGAAAAAAAAAGATGGGAGGAGGGGGCACCGAAAATTTGTTTTTTAATAATCAATATAATCGTTGGTTTTTCTTGTGGTGATGTGTTTTCTGGTTGTTGGATTGGACTGTTTCCCACCTGAGGGTAAGTTGAGGGGGGGTGGAGAGTTTAAACCCAACAAAGATGTATTTTTTTTCACATTCATTATTGTCTTCGACAGCAACGCAAGCAAAAAACAAAAACCAACAACCCAACCCTATTATAGACTGTTTAAGATCCAGGTTCTCACTTAATTAGTCTTCTGTCTGTTGAACCAAATGTTCTGTTATGTGGTTTTATGGGCTTTTATTTCAAGTGACTTTTTTTTTTTTAAAATTATTTCAAAAAAAAAAAAATTTTCGTATTTTCACTAAGCACGGAAATAAAACGTTTTTTGTTCTTGCTCCAAAAAACACAATCACTATACCATACACTGCTTTTTGCCACATATTATTTGTTAGCCCTACACAGTTTTTTGTAGCTGGGATTTTTTTTAGGTTTTTTTTTTGTTTTTTTCTAACTAAACGCTTCTATTACGAGTTTTTTTTTTTTGTTTTTTTTTTTTTCTTTTTTTTGTTTTGTTTTTTTTAAATTCATGTTTTAATATTTTTAGCCTTAACTTGGTGGAAAAAAAAAAAAAAAAATTTTAAAAAAAAATAAAAGCTTCCACAAAATGTCAGGACATGCTTGTGTCTTTATTACAAAAATTTTTTCTCCCCAGGCTGTTTTTTTTTTTTTTCGTGGTTTTCCCAAAACCACTCCCTCCGGGACCCTCCCAAGTTTAGTAGGCGTTTTTGTGGTTTTGGTGGGTTTTTTTTCTAACAGGATTAAGAGGAGTTGACCAGAAGCAGAGATAAGAGGGGGAAGGAAAACTGGGACAAAGGAGAACGAGAAATACGGGGGCGGGTGCGGGAGAAAGGGCGGTCAGGGAAGGGGATTGCGGGCAGAAACTTCCCCACACACCCCCCAAAAAGTGACCGGGGGCGCCCCCCCCCCCCTCCGAATTTACCCCCCATAACACTCTCGCAAACAATGTTGTTTCTTCCCTGGGAACAACTGCCCCTTTTTTGACCCGTTCTGAGTGTGTGGTTTTACCAATGTTAAATTTTTTTTTTTTTTTTTTTTTTTCCTTTTTTTTTTTTTTGTTTTTTTTTAAAAAAAAACTCGCTCGCCGTACCCCCCCATAAGCCATACCCATAGCTTGGGTAAAAAATTACCTTTCGACGTTTGGTATATCCCCATTTGAATTTTTTAATTATTTTTTTAAAATCAATTAAGGGAACCGATCATGGAACATGGATTAGCTTGGCCTTCATGAAAACATATACCTATAACACTCCCCAATATCAATAAAGAGGTTTTACTTTACATTATAATTATTTCAAATGTACTGTCGTACTTTCGTCCTATTGTTAAAAGGTTTAACAAGCATGCCAATTGAACTGTGCACCTCTAAATCTATACATTCATTTGCATTAAGGTTTACTAAGGAAATGATATTCCCGCTTGGGCCTCAAGTTGGGTGGAGACCCAAGGCAGGGTCTTCTCGGCTTGTCTTGTGTTTTTTGCTATAGGTTTCGCTAGGAACAAAGAAAAGAGATTTTTAGGAGCAAAGGTGCGTGTCATCCTTTCTTTACGAATATATGGTTTTCTGACCATTCCTTTTTACTTGGTTGTTGGGCATTTTTTTGTTTTGTCAGTTTTAGGTTCGAAAGGACATTCATGAACTATTTAAATATTTTATTTTTGATGCTTTTACAAATTTAAAAAAAAAAAAAAAAAAAAGAAAAAGACTCTCAAAGAGTTTAACAATTACGGTTTCTTGTTAAGGGTCACATATGAATAGGCCCCATTCATTTTATCGGTCGTTCTGTAATCTATGCATGAAATAATATTTAATAAAAGCATTTTGACTTTCGTTGGTTTTTCTCCTGGGTTCAATAGTCCTTTTTTTTTCCCTTGTCTCCATGGGAAGGGTCTTTCAGCTCTCTCTCGCATATTCATTGGGGACCTCTCGTCAGAGTGCTTTCACGAAAGCCGGATGCCCTGGTGAAATGAGCTGGAAAGAGGTTTGGTCGGAGACTGAATATAGTTAGGCATCCATGTTTCTAATATGCCAAGCTTATCACGCCTTTTATTTAGATTTTACTCGTTAACCTCCCTTGCTTTCCTGGTACATAGACAGATGCCCCTGTTCTCTCTGTCGTTCCTTGTTGTGTCTATTGAAACAAACAGCCAGAGAACTGCAACCCAAAGGAGGCTTCAATCTCACTGCTGAACGCGTTTGAAATAAACAGATTAAAACAGTCGTTGCACCACTGATTCTTTGAAAAACAATCGTTTTTTCTTGGGAGAATGGGTTGGGAGATATTGTCCATGTTGATCTTGTGGGGATTACAAATAACACAAGCGATTGCTCGGTCAGAAGGAAAGGAGGGAGAAAGGGAAAGGAAAAAAACTTTATCTTTATATAGACATGATCTCTTCCCAGCAGTTCTGATCATTTCTTGTCCACTCCATCTTTTTTGGAGGTCCCTTCTTTCTGAAGTTCTCTAGTTGATTTTTTACAACTTCCCTGACTGTACAAACCCGTAGGAGGACTGAAAAATCAGGAAGTTTTAATTTAACAGCCTTGTCATTGAGATTACCGGCAGGGACCTCTCTCTGACACAAAAAATTCATTTAAAGGGGTTGGATGACTAGATTTATTACTCGTCCGTCGGTCCTTCCGGTCTCACTCTCTGTGCCAGAATGTCATGCGCGGTGTCTTTTTCATACAGTGTTCTATAATATCTGCTTCTCATTCTCGTCCACAGCCCAGCACCACCATGAAGTCTCAATTAATACGACAACATCACTACATTGTTCGCCTCAGTGTTGTTTTGTTATCGCGTTAACAAACTATTCTTAAAGCATTTTTGTTAATCTTGAAAAAACATAAATCTGTTATTAGAATCCAATTTACCAATTAAAGACGTGACGATTTAATTCTCTCTTTTTTTTAATTCTCCCCTTTCCCTCCCCCTCTCGTGACACACCACCACCAATTAGTATTTAAAATACTAATCTTAAAACTGCCCATCTGAACCTTCTCTCTTAAAGCTGGGAACATAAAAAAAACAAAAAAAAAAAAAAAAAAAATAAAAAACCCCTATACAAAAAAAAGCGAAATACAACAAATTTTTATAAAAAAAACAAAACGCACACAAATTCTCTAAAGGACGGAACCAACTTGGAAACAACCAAAAAAAAAAATAAAGCCTTGTTTAACCATATTGATTTTTTTTTTTTTTTTTTTTATTTTAAATTCACCTTAAAAAAACTATCACTTTACCTCACCATCTATACCACTTACAAAATACGCACTGATAATGTGCCACATTGGAATGTATGCATGAAATAATTCTTTTTACCCCCCCAACCCTACATTGTTTCCCCGGTACCACTCGTTACAAGCTGCCTTGACCCCGTGATTTCTCTTTTTTCAAAACTGTGACCTTAACAGTACATTAACCTTTCCACCGTCACCCCCAGTCCCAATTTCTGACATGAACCCAGCATTTTACCCGAGCCCACTGACCGCCTACTTTGATGTAATGAGAACCTGTATGTGAGCCATCTGCACTCTCGCTCCCTTTTCCCCCCCCCCCCCCCCTCCCCCTCCCCCTTGTGTGTGTTACTTCCTGCACCCTCCTGCAGTACCAGCAGGTCCACTCCCCCTATTGATGAGATTACAAGATCCCTTTTTCCACCCCAGGGTTCCCTCACAATCCCGTACCCCGCGCCCAGTTTTCGGCCTCCCCACCACCCCCCCCCCCCCCCCCTCCTTTCTCCCGGTCCAATGCGATCCTCCCTGCAGAGTTTGCCCCCTCCAACCCTGATTACAAACCTAGCTACACCTGTGATTTTGCTAACTGATCCCTGAAGAGCAGACATTGGTATTAGCCATGGCTTCAGTGGGTCCCTTGATTATGTAGGCGGGAGAGCTAAACTCGCAGGAAAACAGATTTGAGGATTCCCGCCGCCCCTGACTCCTTTTACCTAGGCGAAGTCTTTCCTGTGTGTTTACAGGTTCTTTGCCCTTGTCCTGATTACCAATCAGCGGCAAACGCACTCGACCCCCGTAATTCTGGACCCCCAACAGTCAAGCCCCCTCCGGTCACCTGCAAGATTCCCCCCCTTCCCCTTCCCTGCACCCATGACATCCCTCTCATCATAGCCAACCCGTTTCACAGTTACTATGTTCAATAAAGGTGTTTATTTGTATTACTAGTGGTGGACATTTCCCAAAAGGCAAATAACACATGTATATTGAAAGTACAGAAACACAACCCCGCCCAGAACGTTTAACCCCCTGAAACAATATCTGAACATAATTCTGACGGGAACACCCCCACCTCGAACACGGACCCGCGGCCCGAACCGCCCGCGCCCCCGAAACCAACACCATGGGTTTTAAAATAAACCCTCACCCCAACTCGTCAAACCCAGTTGGATGAAGCCCCCCCCCTATCACCCTCATTTACGCCCCCCCATCCATATCCGGTCAGATCACAAAATACAGCCTCCTCTCAGTTTTTTTTCCATCCTCTCTTCAGGTACCCGCTGCAACTTCCGCCACCCCGATGACGCACCGTCCACCCACCCCCATCAATCCATGAAGGATCTGCTGTTCCAGCTACTACTCACCTCCTGAGCCCCCCAGCAGAACCTTCAATCTCTTCTGTTTTTTTTCATCCCCTGAATGACTACACTGGACCTGGAGCTTGCTGGCCCCAGCACAACAACCAGATGACTTCACATATACGAGAAAGTGTTCATCCTGAGATTAGGAAAACTTGCTTTTTTGTTACGCAATGCCCATGCCTACATGATGGTGTTTTGATTGATTCCATGCTGCTTGTTATGACGCATCTTTTAATTTAGATATTCTTCCCCCCGTGGATTGAGTGAGGAGCTTTCCCCCAGCACGCCTCAGCCCCACCAGCAGTCCCCCATAAAAGCAAGAGCCAGTAGAATGCATTTATATCTTGCTCTTTTTTTTTGTCCATGGTCTTTTTTGCACGGCTCTTTTTAATGACCGACCTATTCGGTTGCGAAATTTGATCTGGGACCTCCCATCTTTTTCTTGAAAGATTTGTCTTCTTTTATCGTCAAACCAAACTCTATGCTTTCACAACAGGATAAAATATACAAATACACCCCACATTGTCTTCCCCTTAAAAAAAAAAATAAATGCACAAAACAAAATAAAAAAAAAACAAAAACAAACAAAACAAAAAAAAAAAACAACGCCCCCCACAACCAAAAAACCATTAACATCAATTTTATAACTTTAAATTTAAAAAAAAAAAACAACAAAAAAAACAAAACAAAAAAAAAAAAAAAAAAAAAAACCTTTTCCATAACCAACAATAAAAACCTTAAGTAAAAGAAAAAAATTTTAAACAAAACAAAACAAAAAAAAAAATAATAAAGTAACTTGTACCACAGACCGTTTCCTTCGTTCATTTTGTACAAATTTTTTGCGGGCCCCCCCCCCTTACACAAAAACAAATATTAAAGTGAAGTTTAGAAAAATAATAAATGTTTTTTACCCCTATTTATCATTTAGTGTATTGAATTTAGATTACCGTATCTTATTTCAATTTTTTACAAAACAACTAGGGTTAAAAATTGAATATCATTTACCTACCACTTTTTTGATCTAGTTTAATGACCCCTTTGCGCTTTCCTTTTGGCTTTTTTCGCATTTCTTTCTCCTTACTCTCTCATCTCCCACCTTCTCAACTCCTACAAAGAGCATTCATTTCTCTCTCCCCCCCCCAAGAGCCACCCTTTCATCGCCCCTCCCACTAGTACTCTGCATCCATTTGCACATCAAAATCGGACCATAATGTTTCTTTTTAAATGTGCTAATACGGTTTGCCCAACAATGTTAACAGCATGACCCGCCCTCCCGCTTTGGTTGGCTCGTCTCATTGCCGTTTAGTCCTGGTGCATTGTTTAAGGTGGTGGTTAAAAAAAAAAAAGTTCCCATCATCATTTCCTTTGGTTCTTTCCTTTATACACCGTATTCCTAACCTACCTCTCTGGTCCTGCCTTTTGCGATCTTGTAGCTGCCTGTCATCCCTCAGATTGCTGCCATCCTCTGAAGCAGAGTATTGCTTTCCTAGAACCACACAGAGGCAGAATAGAATCTTGGACGGGCATCCAGCCACCTCAAAACTCCCATCATTTATTTTGACCTTATGCATATCTCAGTGATCCCCCCACTCATTTGATTACAACTCTACACTTCTACCTTTATTTTTGAAGTCTGTTCCCGTGATTCTCGTTCTTCCATAGTGTCAACGCAAAAGAGCTGCATTTTTCAGCCTTTCATTTTCAACTAGATAGAGTTGTGATTATTTGTGAATATTTGTTTTTTGGATAGGGAATTAAATTATATGAAGTGAAGAGTTCGGGTTAATAATTGCTCTACCTCTGAGGTCGCACTGTTGATGTAAGATTTGTTGTAGACCTTTGACAGTTTCCAAAAGCCCATCTCTCTCTGTGAAGAAAATAAAGCCATGTCGAAGAAACAGCATTATTATACTGTATACGCAAACAATCAACGAATAACTTTTCTTAACTTTCTCAGTCCAAAATACTTTCAAGTATGGGAATAGAAATATAAAACCTAAACACAAAATTTGTAAAGCTTCAACATTTCTGCAATAACACCGCTAGATGGCAGCCGAGATTAGTCAGGCCCACTTCTGTGGTAAATGCCTTGTTTGTTTTACCTCATAATTGTCTTACCTTCAATTAACTGTTTCTCCTTGTTCTGTGCGATTTTTAGAAGTCTGCTAGTCTCGTCCAGCTGTATTTCAAGAGTATTATTTTCCCCTTTCATCTCCGTAATTTTCTTAATCATACAAAACAGTAATTTACCTCAGAATATTAGCGAACTCACGGAGCTTTTGTAAAAACACTACTACGTTCTTCACAGGGCTTATTTTAATATCTTAAATATACATTTAAAGACCTTACATGCTCCAGTTGGATGAAATCTTTGACGAGTTTAGTCAAGTCGACGGCAGTGAGCTTTTTCATCTTGACCAGAGTCTAGTAACAAATGATAAATATCTGACGCTTCCTCGCTTTTAAGGTAAATATAGTAAATAATGTATGTAAACAATTTTTTCCACATATATTCACGGTACGCTTGTTTCCAAGATTAACAACTGGAAAGGAGCACGTGGGAAACCAGATAGTTGGAAAATCCTTGCAGTTCATTTCTTCGAAATATCAATCACGTGATCCCTGGAGGTATTATAACGGGAGGGGTAGGCAGTGTTGCCAAACCCCTCCCTCAGAAGATCTCTAGAACCACCCTCAAAAGTCTCCATTTTTCACAAAAAGTCGCCAAATATGAAAACAAAGTAAATTTGGTAAAGGAAAAAAAAGTATCATATATATATATATATATATAGATATATATCTATATAGATATATATAAATATATATACTTTACAAATGATGACAGTATAAAAAAAATAACAAAAGATTAAGTATAACAAAAAATTCTGAAGTGAAATTAGGAAATGCTTGTGATCTGCAAGCACATCAAACATGATGGAAAGACACAAGACACATAATGCTGGGAATTTGTTTTATGTGTCACCAAAGTGCATCCATGTCCTGCTCAAATACAACAGGTAAGAGATACTATGATTCTCCAAAAACAAAAACTTTACTCATACAAACTTATTTCAGTCAACACACTCTATTACTACAAAGTAAGTGCAAAATTTAAAATTTAGAGATACCTCGTATGTACTGTACACATAGCTTAAAAACATTCATCTTGCACTGATAAACAATACTGAACCAAGGCTAAAACATAGCAATGAGTAGACAACCCTGCTGACAAAAAAAAACTTGCTGTTCTTTTTGGTTTTAGCTTTCTGGTTTTAGATGGTTTTACAACCTGGCATAGCCAGTGTTTAACAGGAATCCTGTCTGTCTAGAAAGTGGCCCAAAACCACTTAAAGACCAATGTGAGAGTCCAGTAAACCAGTTTAGGCTGGTTTAAGGTGTGTGTGTTTCTTTTGCAGCTAAGAAAGCTTGTTATGAAAACAAAATTAACCATATTTACAACATTGAGGCACAAAAGCCTGTCCAGTCTTTTATGGAAGAAAAAAAAGACACTGAGGAAAAAAGCCTGTAACAGTTCACATAAAACCCTTTGATTTAAATGTGCACTTTTTTTTTTTAACACTGAAGTTGAAATATATTCTAAAGTAGGCACTTTACAGTTTACACAGACATGTAGTTGGTAGTTAGTGCACTGAAAACAATACAAACACACAAAATATGGAGCGGCAATAAAGCTGTTATATAACATTTGAGAGCATAAAATATCAGTTATCTTTTTATGACAGTAAACAGCCAGCTAATATACTTCTGCTCCATATCTGCTCAAACTAACCCCTGAAGCTGTTAACCCTCCAACTTAGGAGAAGACTCCAGGCCTAATACAGCCATTTATTAGCTTGCCAATAGATTTGTTTCATGACATCTATTCCACTGGAGAACGCTTGAGAACTGGCTTCGTTTCAAAATTCCCTTCTCATGGATCACACATCTTGTTTGATGTTGGCTAACCATGTCAGATATCTCACGAAGAGCAAGCGTACTTCACTTTTAGTTAAGGTGTAATGTTGTCGAGTAGGTCAGGAGTCAAGTACCCTTCAGGAGTGGGCAAAGTCTTCACTGCTGCCTTCTCTGGGGCGGTTGGTGTATTTGGTTTCAAGAGGAGACTGTTTTTCCAGTCCACGCCATCTACCATGGTGTACTCTGGACTGGTAGGCTTTGCAAGGATGGGAAATGCTGTGGACTGAGTGGACGTAACAGTCTCAGTGCTAAGTTTTTGAAGGTCTCTTAATGCACCGTGTTGTTCTTGACTCTGTAATTGGTCTGTCGGTGGGTTTGGTTTATTGTGGTGGGTGCTGACTGTGCTGGCAACAAACTCGGAGGTGTAGCCTCTTTCATCAGGGATCACCACCAACTGTTGGATTTCTTTCCCTTTATTGTGGTTTTTATCCGTCAGAGCCATCGTTTCTTTCTCTTCAGGAGAAAGAACAACTTCACCATGATGAGTGACGTCACTGACCTGTGAGTAAAGACTGTTTGACCAGTTAGTGTCTTGTGGAGAGAAGGCTGCCGGTTGCTGTGGCCCAGACTGTGCGCGTAACAATGGGTGGAAACCATCGTGGTTGCTTGTTGAAGGATGATGTAGATCTGTTTGATCGTGATCAGACAGATCCGGATCACAGCAGCTAGCCCGACCCGAGTCATCATCCCTGAAACTACTGGACATTTGAGAAGAGTCAGAGATCGGAGAATCGGCAATAAGAAGCTCCTCCTGGCTCTCGTGCGGTTCGTCGATGTCCACCTCTATGAACTCTACCCATGGATCGTTGCTGTACAGTTCTGGCCGCAAGCCGGGGTGAGTGCCTAAGATTGACGTGAATTCAGTCAGCTGACCTTTCTGTAAAGAAACAACCCAAATATAAAAGCTTTAATTTGTAGAAAATACCCTCAAAGTTCTACAAAGAAGGATGTGAAGTCAAATACCTGTAAAAGTACAGGGTCAATTCCTTTGATTTTTGGTCCAGGGACTGGCGGCAGGAAAATCACCATTAACCTACAACAGGCCACAGTGAAGTTAAAGCTTTATTCTTAGTAACTATTTATACGTAGATAACAGGTGCTCTTAAAACTCTTCATATTTTTTTTAACTTATTTCAAAAAGTGAAACTTTCATAGATTGTAGATTCATTACATGTAAAGTAAAACATTTCAAAAGTTTTTTTGTTTTAATTTGGATGATTAGAGCTTACAGCTCATGAAAGTCAAAAAGTCAGTATCTCAAAATATTAGAGTATTTCCTAAGATCAATAAAAAAAAAAAAGGATTTGCAAAACAAAAAAGTTCTTTAAAGTATGTTCATTTATGCACTCAATACTTGGTCGGGGCTCTTTTAGCACAAACTCCAGCATCAGTGAGGTGTGGCATGGAAGCGATCAGCCTGTGGCACTGCTGAGGCACTGTTGAGCCTTCAGCTCGTCTGTATTGATGGATCGACTGTTTCTCATCTTCCTTTTGAAAATTTCCCATAGATTCCATATCGGGTTCAGGTCAGGCATGTTGGCTGGCCAATCAAGCACAGTAATATCATGTCAGCAAACCACTTGGAGTCCTGCTGGAAAATGAAATCAGCATCTCCATAAAGCTTGTTAGTAGATGAAAGCATAAAGTGCTCCAAAATCTCCTGGTAGATGGCTGCATTGACTTTAGACTTGATAAAACACAATGGACCAACACCAGCAGACGTCACAGCACCCCAAATCATCGCTGACTTCGGAAACTTCACACTGGACTTCAAGCAGCTTGGATTCTGTGCCTCTCCCATCTGCCTCCAGACTCCAGACCTTGATTTCCAAATGAAATGCAAAATTGACTTTTATCTGAAAAGAGGACTTTAGACCACTGAGCAACAGTCCAGTTCTTTTTCTCTTTAGCCCAGGTAAGATGCTTTTGATGTATTTTGTATATTGACGTAAGTGGCTTGGTAGCCCTTTTCCTGAAGATGTCTGAGCGTGGTGACTCTTGATGCACTGACTCCAGCTTCAGTCCACTCCTTGTGAAGCTCTCCCAAGTGTTTGAATCGGCTTTGCTTGACAGTATACTCAAGCTTGCGGTCATCCCTGTTGCTTGGGCACCTTTTCCTACCCAATTTCTTCCTTCCAATCAACTTTGCATTTAATATGCTTTGATACAGCACTCTGTGAACAGCCACCTCTTTCAGTAATGACCTTCTGTGACTTACCCTCTTTGTGGAGGGTGTCAGTGATTGTCTTCTGGACCATTGCCAAGTCAGCAGTCTTCCCCATTATTGTGGTTTCAAAGAACAAGTGATACCCGGAATTTATACTGTAGGGATGGTCATTTAATGAAACTCAAATGTAAATATTCTAATATTTTGAGATACTGGATTTTTGACTTTCATGAGCTGTAAACTCTAATAATCAAAATTTAAAAAAAAAAACTTTTGAAATGTTTTACTTTACATTTAATGAATCTAGAATATATAAAAGTTTCACTTTTTGAAATAAGTTACAAAAACAAAGAATTTCACTATGAGTATCACTAGATTCACATTTATTCTATATTATTATATATATATAGATATATATATAGATATATATATATATCTATATATATATATTATTGCTGTCAAACGATTAATCGCAATTAATAACATCCAAAATACAGTTAATAAAAAGTTTTTTTTTACGTTTTTGTTTACATAATATATTTGTGTGTACTGTGTGTATTTATTATGTGTATATATAAATACAAACACATACAGCATATATTTTGAAAATCTTTACTTGTATTTACATGTAGCCGTATTGTCCCGATCTAGACACTGTTTTTCTTGGAAATACATCTGAAAAAACGCGGTCTTCTTATATTCAGGGTCTAGACTTTGACATGTCATTAATACACCCACAACAATAGGTGGCGCTAAATACGCATAATACGAGTGTGCCATGAAATACGTAATGATGCGTGTTGTAAAGATCGCGAGTAAAAACTAAAGAAGCAGAAAACCTTACAGCTGCATGAGTCGTGACGGTCACTTTAGCCTGATGGGACCAAACTCCCTGTGATTTTAAAATGTTAGACAGTACCCAGATTTGAAGACTACAGTAAGCTTTAACTTCTACTGTTAATAAAATTTTGGTAGGCTACTATTAGATGGATAGCCTAAATGTCCTAATTCATATGGGCTACCTGTTTTTTTTTTTAATGCCATATCAAAAAGTGTATATTTTTTAAAATGTGATTGTTGGTACATTTTACCAGTTTTTAACCATATTTTCAAAACAAAAATTAAAATATGAAAAATATGCAATATGAAAATAATTTGACAAAATGTGTTTTACTGAGAAAAACAAGATTTGGTTTTTAAAAAGCCTTTTTCCAAAAGGTACATCTGAAAAAATGGGGGTCGTCTTATAATCAGGATCGTCTTATATTCGGGCCAATACGGTATATATTTAACATATAAATTATATCATATTAAATAGGTATTTAATAATACACGTACATATTTTCTTTATATACATGCATGTGTGTGTATTTATAATATACACAGTACACACACATATGTAACAAAAACTTTTATTTTGGATGCGATTACTCGTTTGACAGCACTAATATATATCGCAATATACAGTGGGTACGGAAAGTATTCATACCCCCTTAAATTTTCCACTCTTTGGTATATTGCAGCCATTTGCTAAAATCATTTAAGTTAATTTTTTTCCCTCATTAATGTACACACAGCCCCCCTTATTGACAGAAAAACACAGAATTGTTTGCATTTTTGCAGATTTATTAAAAAAGAAAACTGAAATATCACATGGTCCTAAGTATTCAGACCTTTTGCTGTGACACTCATATATTTACTCAGGTGCTGTCCATTTCTTCTGATCATCCTTGAGATGGTTCTACACCTTCCTTTGAGTCCAGCTGTGTTTGATTATACTGATTGATTGGACTTGATTAGGAAAGCCACACCCCTGTCTATATAAGACCTTACCGCTCCCAGTGCATGTCGGCCAATGATAATCATGAGGTCAAAGGAACTGCCTGAAGATCTCAGTGACAGAATTGTGGCAAGGCACAGATCTGCCAAGGTTACAAAACTTTCTGCTGCACTTAAGGTTCCTAAGCGCACAGTGGCCTCCATACTCCAGAACCCCTCCTAGAGCTGGCCGTCCGGCCAAACTGAGGTATCGGGGGAGAAGAGCCTTGGTGAGAGAGGTAAAGATGAACCCAAAGTTCACTGTGGCTGAGCTCCAGAGATGCATAGGGAGATGATAGGGAGAAAGTTGTAGAAAGTCAACCAACACTGCAGCCCTTCGTCCCTGAAAGTGACACACCTTCTTAGTGTGTCACACCCCATCACAGCGGGCGCTGTTGAACTGCTTTGTGCACACTCGCCGCGCTCTATCGGTGTCAGGTTTCGCGTTCCGTTCCGCCGTGTCCATCATGTGCACAAAGCTCGCCGGCAGGTGGGTAGGCCTCAGAGATGGGTGGGCGTGAGAAAACCCGCACAAAACTGCCGTTGCGGCCACAAGATCGTCTGTGTCACTGCCATTGTGGTACTCAAGTGAGCTGACAGCACAAGGAGAAGTATGTGAAGGGAGATGAGTAGCAGCGGGCATGAGGGAGGTACCACCGTGGGGGTTCGCTCGATCAGAGTAAGACCGAGGAAATACTGAAAACAAAATGCAGCTTGCTGCACGGGTTTACACGATGTACACTTGCGACAACACACACCTGTTTGTCAGCAGTGGTTCACGCATCCTGACACACGTGGTTCCGGGGGGACAGGATGAGCTGTTGCAATCGAGGGAAAAGATAATGTGGCCAATACAGGGGATATCCTTGGCCGAAAACCTTCTCCAGAGTGCTCAGGACCCTCAGACTGGGCCGAAGGTTTACCTTCCACCAAGACAATGACCCTAAGCACACAGCTAAAAAAAACGAACGAGTGGCTTCACAACAACTCTGTGACTGTTCTTGAATGGCCCAGCCAGAGCCCTGACTTAAACCCAATTGAGCATCTCTGGAGAGACCTAAAAATGGCTGTCCACCAACGTTTACCATCCAACCTGACAGAACTGGAGAGGATCTGCAAGGAGATGGCAGAGGGATCCCCAAATCCAGGTGTGAAAAACTTGTTGCATTTTTCCCCAAAAGACTCATGGCTGTATTAGATCAAAAAAGTGCTTCTACTAAATACTGAGCAAAGAATACTTAGGACCATGTGATATTTCAGTTTTCTTTTTAATAAATCTGCAAAAATGTGAATAATTCTGTGTTTTTCTGTCAATATGTTGTGCTGTGTGTACATTAATGAGGAAAAAAAAATAACTTAAATGATTTTAGCAAATGGCTGCAATATAACAAAGAGTGAAAAATTTAAGGGGGTCTGAATACTTTCCGTACCCACTGTATATATAAATATATATATAGATATTAATATATATAGCTATATATATCATCTTATATATACATACAATATGCTGCACTGAGGTACAACATTACAGTCACAGAGGGAAGGAACGGGGAACGTCTCGAGTTACTTATGTAACCATGGTTCCCTGAGGGGAACGAGACACTGCGTCCTCTATGGGTTTGCTATGGGGAACGCCTCGTCGTGACTTGTGTCTGAAGCATATATTGAAAAAACACCAACTCGTTGGCCACTCGTTGGCCGGCGACAGCCATGACGTCACTACCGTTGCGACTACAGTATAAATAGGCGCCGGGAGCACACATTATTCACTTCTTCGTCTGAAGCTTGCTTCCGCAGCATGGCAAGAAACCTAGAGTATGCAGTGTCTCGTTCCCTACTCAGGTAACCATGGTTACATAAGTAACCTGAGACGTTCCCTTTCATGGTAACTTCGAACTGCATCCTCTAGGGGTTTTCTATGGGGAACGGTATACCAACGCCACCATGCTGAGGGGAGTGCAAACCAGAACCATGGCGAGCACTAAGTACAAACTCTACCATAATTGTTATGGGAGTCGCTTCTGGGACGTTAGACGGCTGTCAGTGATGTTATTCTCTATGGCCAAAGGCCTAGGCTACATAACCCAAAATACTTACCTGAACACTCACATACACATACTTCCTGAGCCCCCGGGGTAGAGCTCAAGGCTTGGAATCATGAATAGATTCCTTTAAGGGAATACGACCCAGAGCCTAGAATCATACTATTCTTGGCCTGTCACACAGGGGCTACCAATTGCTCTGCATATGCTGAAGGAACTGTCTAAACAGACCCCTAGTAGCAACACCCTGATAAAGTAGGTATCCAGAGGATACATAGGATGAGTGGTGCCCAAGGCGGAACCGGGGATTTAAACCACTCAGAAAGAGCACAAAGTTGTTGCGTCTTACTCTTACCGTACAGAGTGTAGACAAGTGGGCAGCAAACGTCACACTTACCACTTATGTGGATTTTTAGAAAATGGGCAAAGCAACACGTGCACACTTACTAGCTGTGTGGATTTTAGAAAGTGGGCAAAGCATAAAGTGCACACACTTGAAATACCATTCTACGGGTTCTCGTGGCACCCTGAAAGAGCAACCCATAGATAGAAATATTGCATCCCCAAAACGCTATGTCTACGGCTATAATGCTGGAGTGGCTAGCAGTAAATCTGTAGCTGAGGGAGCAAACATCCAGCTCTCAATCGAGAGGGAGCTCAACCTACAACATGTTCCAATGGTGGAACAGCTAGCAGTTTTTATCTGTGGTAGCACAACCCCTAGTTCCTCTTGAGAAGTGGCTCGAACCTACAGCATGTTCCAATGCTGGAAAAGCTAGCAGTAGTTTACCTTGGCTGAGAAAGCACAAACCCAGCTCTCAACGAGAGAGTGCTCGACCTACAGCGTGATTGTAAAATCAGAAGGGTAAGCATAGCTGCAAGCTAGCAAACAACGTCCAGTGCATCATGGAGGCAGAGGCAGGGCCTAATTCACCTCATGCTGCTGGTTCCAGGTGCTCTGGAAAAACAGAGACCTCAAACTTCTCATGTGAGAGGAGAAATCTGAATTCAGAGGAAATAACGTTGCTCATTCCATGTAACCCTTTGATAAAAGGGGAGCATTGCTCAATACTACCACGAGGACAGCCAATGGAGCGAGGAATCTAACTCCTCAGAGGGGATTAACGCTCGAAAGAAACATCATTCTCACAATAACCCTCAATGGTGAGGGAAGCGTTGCTTCCAGAGTGTGTCGACAGAGACACTCTAGTTGAGTGGAGCCCAAGGAACCGTGGGTCTAACCAACTCAGAGAAAGGGAACGAGATCAAACATGCGTAACCCTTATCATACAGGATTTCAGAAAAGTGCGCAAAGCATAACATGCACACTTACCACCTATGTGGATTTTAGAAAAGTGGGCAAAGCATAACGTGCACACTTACCAGCTATGTGGATTTTAGAAAGTGTACAAAGATTTTACGTGCACACTTACCACTTATGTGGATTTGTAGAAAAGTGCGCAAAGCTTAACGTGTGCACTTACCATAGTATTTGGATTTTAGAGTTTTCCAAGCATCTGCTCACAGATACCCGGAAGTACTGGGCCAAACGGGAGAGGCAAGCTCAAATACAACCCTCAAAGGTGAGGGGAGCACTGCCCGAGACAGCATTTACACAGAAAGGTTCTCGTAATGCCACCTATACCTCCCGCTCAATGACTCAGCAAGAGGGGATGTCCTGGTGACCAGGAAGCCCCTCAGGGCGACCAGGAAATTCTTTAACCCCAGCCCGGACGTCCAGGAATTTTTGCAGTGACGCGCCGGGGGCCTGATGATCACGAAGGCTCCCGCAGAAGCCTGTGTTATGGCCGCATGATCCAGGAAGTATGAAGCCGAAACCCGGCTTTTCTTACCGTCTGGACATATATCGACGAGTGAAATAAACACTGCAAGTCGAGCACCCTGTTTCTGAACCCAGCAGAGGGTGTGCCCATCGAGGACCTACCCTAGAAAAAAGACAGAAACACACAGGTCCCGGAAAAAACACTGCAAAGAAATCTCACAGAATGATTATACACACATAACCACACTCATGAGATACACACATATATATATGTTATAATCCATAATTTAGCCATGGATCATACGCCCCCACCATTGTTCCCCGCATTGGAGCTCGCCGAAGAGCCCTCTAGACCGGGAACCATCATAAGATGTCATACTATGAATCCATAGACTCCACCAAACTTAATAGGTCCACATAGGAGATTATCATTCATGGAAATTTTCCCACCTAACCTCGTTCCAGGGGAGCAGATGGTGGTTTTACCAGTGGAATGTGGAAGGTTAAGATAGGGCATATGTAAGAACCCCGAAGAAATGAGTAGATACTGAGGTATCACTCTGATCCGGACAAAAGCGCTGACGCCCTGTCTGGATGACATCCCTTAGGTCTTTTACTTACCTTCCTTTGACCCGCGATTCTTCCTACCCCTACCTGCGGGCGGGGGAGGAGCGCGAGCCGCGACACTAGCCTTCTGAGCCAGTCTCTGATCCTCAAACCGAGACGGGCTAGGACCCCTGGGTTGTTCGGGCTCAGACCTGGACTTTGTGAAGACCGCTATCCCGGTCTTTCAGCAGGTCAGCCTGATATGCTTGGAGCATCACCATCATGTGCAATGAAGCGACAGCCTGACCTGCTGGTGCTGCTGCGTATGCCCTGGCATTAGAGCGTGATGTCAAGGAGGGAGTCTTAAGAAAGGACGTCTCACCCATAGAGCGATCGCTGGCCAGCGTCTCTCTATAGGGGCATCTTCTCATAACCGCTTTCGCGCATCGCCTCGATGTTGGCATAACTCGTATGCTGGAATCGATGGATGCGTGAGGAAAAAACGGCCTCTTCCATTCCTTCTCAATCTTTATATGGAAAACAGGAAGAAAGGAAGGCTCACCTGAGCTGGAGGGTTATGGCCAGAAAAATAACGTTCATCGAGATACTTCGCGATGTCACTTTCTTCACCCGCTTCACGGCAAGTAAAGCCTCGCCGTGGCACGATCCATAATTTCCATAAGCTCATTACACACAGGGCAGGAGGATTGGGAAGGCTCAACCTCAGCTTCTTCGCCCTCCTCAGACATTTACTGCTTTTCCTGGGCTTATCCCAGCAGAGCACTGGCCCCTGAATCAGACAATGTTAATGAAATAACATCATCCTCCAGCGGCTCACTCTCGTGCACAGCCGACGATCGCGAAAGGGAAACCCCCCCTTCAAAACTCATCGGCCAGATCCACCTGCGATCCCCACGAGCTCATTCCCTTCCGTGCCTCAGCAGCGGCGGGTCCTGAATCGCGGGATGCAGATGGCTGCCCCTCTTTCCTCGAAAAGAGAGACAAATGAGAGCGGAGCTTTTCCCTTGGAAAAAATGCTCGCAGTGCACGCCGATTGCCCCCTCGGAGGCATCGCGTGCGTGCTCTTCGCCCAAACAAATAACGCATAGATCGTGTGTGTCATCAGATGTTAAACAACATCAACACGGATGCACACATCCTTAAACGCTTTGCTAGTGCTCGCCATAATGAGATAGATAGAGATCGCTCTTACCACAGAAATGCCCCCCCCCACCCCCCCCCAAAAACGGCCTCAACAAAACAGTCAATGAGACAAAGAAAGAATGATTTTTGTGCTCCCCCCCCGGCGCCTATTTATACTATAGTCGCACCGGTAGTGACGTCATGGCTGTCGCCGGCCAACGAGTTGGTGTTTTTTCAATGTATGCTTCAAACACAGGTCACGATGAGGCGTTCCCCATAGCGACCCCTAGAGGACGCAGTTCGAAGTTCCCATGAAAGGGAACTAATGAGAGGTCAGGAAATCATGGTATTCATACAAAAAGCTGACAGATTTCCTTTACACTGTTAAATAACAAAGCAGGTACTTACTTTTGTTGACGTGAAACTACAACCAGCATCAAAATAATCACAATACCAACGGCAGCAAAGACCAACACAGCTGTAATAGGAATTCTTGATTCTGAAATTGAAACAGAGCAATCAAAACATCATTGAAAAAAATTAAGTTAACTTCCTAACAAAATTTACAGACAGGTAGATCTTAAATCAGACCTTTGTTAGGAATGAGTATAAAGATGGATTCACTAAAGACACCAAAGTTGTAGCCTCCCATTTTTGACCTGACTCTGACTTCGTATTCAATGTTGCTGCGCAGAGCATAGATGTACGCCTGTGTGCCTTTGCCATTATCCAGCTGTAGAGAGACAAACAAGGATAAGGCACATAATAACACTCCAACCTTGAAGATAATGAGCTCCAAGTGTGGTCTAATTACGGCTGCAAAATCCAGGTCATAATCTTTACCATGGTGAATCAAATGTAATGACTCATAAGTGTTCTTAGAAATCACTTTTAATAAAGCTTCAGAGGAACATTTGACTTCAAGTCTGTTTCTCATTAGGAGCTTATCAGAACGGTGCCGATGGCTTCATGGGCAGCGTGCCGACATGTAGCGCCTTTGTAGCGACATGTAGCGCCTGGGGAAGTCGTGGCCTAATGGTTAGAGAGTCGGACTCGTAACCCAAAGGTTGCAGGTTCGAGTCTCGTACTGGCAGGGATTGTGGGCGGGGGGAATGAATGTACAGTGCTCTCTCCCACCTTCAATACCACGACTGAGGTACCCTTGAGCAAGGCACCGAACCCCCAACTGCTCCCCGGGCGCCGCAGAAAACAAAAAGGTTGCCATTGCCCACTGCCCACTGCTCCGGGTATGTGTGTACGGTGTGTGTGTTCACTGCTGTGTGTGTGCACTTTGGATGGGATAAATGCAGAGCACTAATTCCGAGTATGGGTCACCATACTTGGCCAGATGTCACGTCACTTTGCGCTTTGGGCATCCCGAGTTCAAGTCCCGGCTCGTGGACATTTCCCGATCCCACCCCTCTCTCTATCACCCACTTTGCTTTCTGTCGACCTACTGTCCTATCTAAATAAAAGGCATAAAACTGCAAAAATAAATCCTTAAAAAAGAAAGAAAATAAATCTGCTGGTGCTGATTGCACAAAGTTGCATGAGACTTACTGAGTTCCACTGGTCTGAACCCTTTTCTCTGTACTGTGTCTCGTATACCAGCAAGATCCATCCTGTCTTCACATTCTCTGTAGCAGATGGGGGTGGATCCCAGCTCACAACCACATCATAGATTAAGCCAGTTGAGCCCATGCTCAAAAGAGTCCAGTTCAGTCCTACAGGCGGGTCTGGAAACACTGGGAAAATAATGAACACATGCTTAAAACTATTCTGCACATTAATGCATTGGGAAAAGTGATTTAGTTATCTGAAAGGATGGTGGGAATGCTTAGTATTTTAGACAGCATCATTCTATACAGAACCATATATACTCTATATATATATAATATACATATACATACTGTATCTTATTACTATATATATATACAGTGTCATGAAAAGGTTTTGCCCCCTTCCGTTTTTGTTTTTTTTGCATATTTGTCACACTTAAAAAAATTCAGATCATCAAACAAATTTTAATATACAAAGATAATGCAAGTAAATACAAAATGCATTTTTTAAATGATGATTTCTTTTATTAAGGGGAAAAAGCTGTCCAAGCCTACGTGGCCCTATGTGAAAAATTATTTGCCCCCTCCTGTTAAATCATGAAAGAACTGCAATTAACCACTTTATTTTAGAAAGCTGAGTTAAATTTCTCTAGCCACACCAGGCCTGATTACTGCCACACCTGTACGCAATCAAGAAATCTCTTAAATAGGAACTGCCTGACAAAGTGAGCAAGGCTTACGAGCAACACATCAGCCGTGATCTACAGACTGCAAGAACAGAGGAGAACAAACCAGTTTACATGTAATCATCTGGAAAGGATTCTAAGCCATTTCCTAAGGCTTTGGGAGACTCCATCGACCATGGTCAGAGCCATTATCCCCGAAATTGAGAAAACTTGAACAATGTGAACCTCCCAGGAGTTTGCCGGCCACAAAATTACCCCAAGAGCACATCGACGACTCATCCAAGAGGTCATAAAGAACCCAGAACAACATCTAAAGACCTGCAGGCCTCACTTGCCTCACTTAAGGTCAGTGTTCATGATTCAACATAAGAAAGAGACTGGGCAAAACGGCATCCATGGGAGAGTTCCATGGCAAAAGCCACTGCTGACCAAAAAAGAACACAAAGGCTCGTCTCTCATTTGCCAAAAATATCTTGATTATCCCGCTAAGATATTTTTTGGCAAATATTCTGTGGACTGATGAGACAAAAGTTTAACTTCTTGGAAGGTGTGTGTCCCGTTACATCAGGCGTAAAACCAACACAGCATTTCATAAAAAAAAAATCATAGCAACAGTCAAACATGGTGGAGGTAGTGTGATGATCTGGGGCTGCTTTGCAGCTTCACGACCGTGACGACTTGCCATAATTGATGGAACCATGAATTCTGCACTCTATCAGAACGTCATGAAGGAGAATGTCCGGCCGTCGGTTTGTGACCTCAAGCTCAAGCGCATTTGGTTTATGCAGCAGGACAATGATCCCAAAACACACCAGCAAGTCCACCTCTAAATTGCTCAAGAAAAACTTAATTAAGGTTTTGGAGTGGCCAAATCAAAGTCCGGACTTAAATATGATTGAGATGCTTAAACAGTCCATTCAAGCTCGAAAACCCTCCATTGGCTGAATTAAAACAATTCTGCAAAGAAGAGTGGGCCAATATTCCTCCACAGCGATATGAAAGACTCACTGCCAGTTATCGCAAACACTTGATTGCAGTGGTTGCTGCAAAGCGTGGCACAACCATTAGTAGATTAGGGGGCATTACCATCGGTTTGGACAGCTTTTTGCCTTAATAAAATAAATAATCATTTAAAAACTGAATTTTGCATTTACTTGCATTATCTTTTGTGTAATATTAAAATTTGTTTGATGATTTGAATCTTTTAAGTGTGACAAATATGATTTTTATTTTTTTTTAAACAGGAAGGGGGCAAAAACCTTTCCACACCACTGTATATATATATATATAAATTATTTTTCATTTAACTTTTGGTGCCTAATTTTTAGCTACATTTTTTCCAAATATTTTATATATACAGTGGGTACGGATAGTATTCAGACCCCCTTACATTTTTTCACTCTTTGTGATATATGGCAGCCATTTGCTAAAATCATTTCATTTAATTTTTTTTCCTCATTAATGTACACACAGCACCCATATTGACAGAAAACACAGAATTGTTGAAATTTTTGCAGATTTCTTAAAAAAGAAAACGGAAATATCACATGCTCCTAAGTATTCAGACCCTTTGCTCAATATTTACTAAAAGCACCCTTTTGATCTAATACAGCCTGAGTCTTTTTGGGAAAGATGGAAAGTTTTTCACACCTGGATTTGGGGAGCCTCTGCCATTCCTCCTTGCAGATCCTTCCAGTTCTGTTAGGTTGGATGGTAAACGTTGGTGGACGGCCATTTTTAGGTCTCTCCATAGATGCTCAATTGGGTTTAAGTCAGGCTCTGGCTGGGCCATTCAAGAACAGTCACAGAGTTGTTTGTGAAGCCACTCCTTCGTTATTTTAAATGTGTGCTTATGGTCATTGTCTTGTTGAAAGGTAAACCTTCAGCCCAGTCTGAGTTCCTGAGCACTCTGGAGAAGGTTTTCAACCAGGATATCCCTGTACTTGGCCGCATTCACCTTTCCCTCAATTGCAACCAGTCGTCCTGTCCCTACAGCTGAAAAACACCCCACAGCATGATGCGCCACCACCATGTCTTCACTGTTGGGGACTGTATTAACAAGGTGATTGCAGTGCCTGTTTTTCTCCACACATACCACTTAGAATTAAGGCCAAAAAGTTCTATCTTGGTCTCATCATACCAGAGAATCTTATTTCTCACCATCTCACAACTCCATGCGGGCTTTCATGTTTCTTGCACTGAGGAGAGGCTTCCGTTTGGCCACTCTGCCATAAAGCCCCGACTTTTGGAGGGCTGCAGTGATGGTTGACTTTTCTACAACTTTCTCCCATCTCCCGACTGCATCTCTGGAGCTCAGCCACAGTGATCTTTGGTTTCTTCTTTACCTCTCTCACCAAGGCGCTTCTCCCCCGATAGCTCAGTTTGGCCGGACAGCCAGCCCTAGGAAGGGTTCTGGTCGCCCCAAACATCTTCCATTTAAGGATTATGGAGGCCACTGTGCTCTTAGTAACCTTAAGTGCAGCAGAATTTTTTTTTTTAACCTTGGCCAGATCTGTGCCTTGCACAATTCTGTCTCTGAGCTCTTCAGGCAGTTCCTTTGACTCTGACATGATCTCATTTGCTCTCTGACATGCCACTGTGATATGTAGGTCTTAATATACAGGTTGTGTGGCTTTCCTATCGTCCAATCAGTATAATCAAACACAGCTGGACTCAAATTAAGGTTTAGAACCATCTCAAGGATGATCGGAAGAAATGGACATCACCTGAGTTAAATATATGAGTGCACAGCAAAGGGTCTGAATACTTTAGGACCATGTGATATTTCAGTTTTTCTTTTTTAATAATTTTGCAAAAATGTCAACAATTCTGTGGTTTTCTGTCAATATGGGTTGCTGTGTGTACATTGAGGAAAAAAAAATTACTTAAATGAGTTTAGCAAATGGCTGCAATATAACCAAGAGTGAAAAATTTAAGGGGGTCTTAATACTTTCCATACCCACTGTATATCCTATATTACATTATATATATTTTATATATCTATGTATATATTAGGGCTGGTAATGCGGATTAAAATTTGTAATCCTAATGAATGACTGATTGCGAATAATTAATCGCTATTATCGCGCTACCATTTGGCTAGAATAACTCCGCAAAAGATCATTTAAAGTCTTGTTGTGTAAAGCATCAACAGACATACAAAATTAGCTTCAGCAAAGAAAAAATAATGTTTGATGATCATTTTTTACATAACTCTTTTGGCCATGAGGTTTAGTACATGCATGTCCCAATTGTCCTTTTTGGGTGGGGTGAAATATACCTTTAATCATTTATTTTCATTAATTTATTATAATCTACTATGGAAATAGAAAGTACCACCCTAACATTATCTATATATAGATATATATTATAATATATATCTACTCTATAATAGTTATTAGCATATATTTTTAAAATTATATATGCTGAATAGATTATAATATATACAATCATTGTGGAAATATTTAAAAATATATGTGAAAATATTTTGAAAATAGTTTTGCTACAAGGGATTGTGTACTTGAAAGCATGCCAAGAAAGTAAAGACAAAGAGTCAGGGTTTGTGTTTACGACATGGCTTACCAATGTCCTCCACGTTGAAGGACATTTCATCATAAACAACGTCAAGAGAGCGTGAACGCAGCTGGACCACATAAGGGAACCATATAATGGTGTTACTGGAATCAAAGTAGCATTCATTTTTCCTTATAGAACTGTAACTTGGACATTCCATCCATTTCTTAGAATCCCTGCAGACATGTGGAAAATAGGTGATCGTTAAGTAGAAGAACAGTCATTTTTCTAACAACTTAACTGCTTCACTGATTGTAGCTTGTATTAATTCTCTTTACTTGCAGGTGCAAAAGAATTGTGTTGACAAATAATACTTAAAATCATAATTTTTTTATTTATCAATAGTGCATTTTATTCTATGGTGTTATGTGTTACTAATTACTTTTCTAATATGTAGAAAAGTCTCAGATCCTCGAGTTCCGTGTGGTTCTGGAGGGATCCAGTCTCCCACTGACAACGGAAAGTCATCAGCTCTCGAGAAAAGCAGCCAGTCAGGTGAGGCATTGTTGAAGTCTGACCTGCTAGAAAGGTGAAGAAAATTCTTAAACCCTTGCTGGAATTGAACATACTTGCTTTAAGGCATGCCTCTAAGAAGTCTAATGGACCAGAATAAAATACTAGGAATGTCATTTAGACTTTATTATAATGTGTCACTGCATCTGCTGACATGAATGCGGCATCAATAATTTAATTTTATATTCTACAGCGACATTTTATAAACAATTTATAAATGATAAGGAATTAGGTTGAAATTGTTTTGCTTTTTTAATGTGTTATTCAAGCACAGCTGAGAATGATCAAATGTTTTACAGCTAGAATAATATTCTGAAAAAGGGCAAAAATTCTGTGAATGTCCTTCAGTTTAAACCAGCTTTGAACTAACAGGATGTAACATAAATCCCAGTTGGGCTATAACTGTCAGCTGTGTTTTCCTGGAAATGTGTGCTGGCAATTTGTCGCATGTAGAAGCATTCGAGTGCCAGTGCGGCGTTACTGCCTGCAAGCTCTTTGAAAGGATCTTTCCAAGCTGCTCAGCTTACAGCATTTAGACAGCAATACTGATAAAACTTTAATTGACTTGAATTTGATTTGAACTAACAGCTACATTTAAATTTAGTAGAGTGTAACAGAAGAACTATTGAGGTTTTATTTATATGCCACATCACATTCTGTATGGTCTGGTTATTTACACTGCCAGTGTTTTTTCCAGCTAGTTACATCATCATAGCTTATTGTGTAGTTCCTTTTTTTCCCATTTGTTCCAAGAAATATAGAGGAATGATCATTAAGAGCCATCATAGCATGGTTTGTGTCTGTTTGGGGTTACTGATGTGTCAGTATTAGTATTCAGTTGCAGAACAAAATTACCTGCTTCATTTGCAAACATAGTCTCATGTCTGTGAGTTTGACCATTTTTTAAACATTTAAAATGACAAATTACCTTGCAAATGAATTTTTTTCTGTGTAATAAATTGGCCATGTAGCTTAATATATATGTATTTTTTTATTTTAATAATAATCTGTCTGATAAAGGATAGGATTGAATCAAAGTTTCTATGTTCCCATATAAACTAATGTATAGCTCAAATAGCACTTTTAACTAGAGTTAGAGTACCCTGCATTTGGAGTTCTGTTATTAAAAATCTGTTTTACTAATGGATATATTTTATTTCTTATGTAAAATCCAGTCAGTCTGCATTATGCAGAGGTCCGTTGGACTCTGTGGGTATTTGCAGAAGGCAAGGAGCTACCTTTAACCTTAGTGTTTCACAATGGCTCCCCAACTAATAAGAGAGGGTGGGTTCCTAAAGAAAACATCCTGTTTTTTTGTTGTTTAGCTAAACTGTTGTACAAAAGGCTCTTAAAGACATTTCTAACCTCTCAAGCCAGACTAGTCATGTTGGGTTACTGCAAAACATGACTGTGTATATATAAAAAAACTACAAACCTTGTATTGTAGGAGGCACACTTTGTGTTGCCACAGCACAGGTCAACAAGATACAGATGAAAAGGGTGGTCTCCATGATATAGTCCCTGTGAAAACCAAAATAAGGTCCATTATGAAATTGTTTAACAATCAGCGTTGCGAAAAATGGAAGCAACCACAAGCTAATAGTCATAAATCCTCATAAGTCTTTACTCTAATTCAGCTCAATCACTGTTAGGCCATTCCCTTTCTATTTGAATAAACAAGTCGAATTATTCATTTGTTTCATTGTAGAAACCAATCAGTCCATGATACTGACAGGATTACGAAATCGCAGTAAACACAGTCCTCTGACATCTATTTTAAGCCAAAGGCTCTAGCCAGTGGTTGTGAAATATATCCTCACTGCAACATGGCTTCTCTCCAATCTGTTTCTGGAAAACATCTTCTCAGAAATCCATCTATTAACTCTGCTGTATTGCACTTCAGTTGTATGCGGATCACAACCCTTCTCTATTAGATTTAAATGGCCTTAACACCCAGTGCAGCAGTACAGAGAGAAACTCTCACTGAGGGTGAAGGGCAGTACAGAGATAAACTCTCACTGAGGGTGAAGGGCTTTGTCCTTGATAAAATGGGTACAACCTGTTCTGCAATGACAAAGCGCATAATTAGGAAGTTGATAATAGAAATGCTGTGTGTTTGATATGGAGCTTCCTGAAAGGAGTCTGAGATCTGAGTCTGTGAACCTTTATTATTTAACGTGACAGTTCAACTATACACCACAATACCACAAGGGACTATCTATCAAAGAAAAAAACAAAACAATGAACCACTGACATTGTAAAGAGTAGCTGTGTAAGTAAAGTACATGTGTATCAATCAAACAACCATCTTTAAAGTATTTCAGCAGTACATGTCAAATAAATGTAGTGGCACTAAACATTCTGTCCACTGGGTCTTTTCTCCATTTGTAGCCACGCTTGTGTTCACGGCATTCCAGATCAGTTTTTTGAGTTGTTAGCCTAGAGTGAGGAACAAGCAAGTTATCACATTGTATTTCATTCACACAAATAACGTCAAGTTGTCTAATTTTGCCTCCAGCAAGTAGCAGGTTTTAAAGTTGAACCTTTTTTTTCAGGATTGCTGTCAGTGTTTTTGGGGTGGGTGGATTGGAAATTCTAGAAAGGAGCTGAAGCTAGTCCGCAAGGGAGTGGAACGTTGCGTTCCAAATGTAATAAATCTATCTCTGAAGGGCATTTTGAAGTAAGAACAATCATACTGAAGGGCCATTGCAAATATAATTGTTAAAAATTGGCATCTTCAAAGGCCAGAAGGATTTCGAAGGGTACAAAAGATGGACAACTCGATCCCATGATTCTTTGTGTAGGTTTAATTGTATGATGATAGCGCCTCCTTAATTGGAAAGTTGATGCAGATGTGTGTCCCAAGGAACAGTTTTTTGGTCCCCCACACCCTTTGAATCTCTAACTTTGGAAGGTAAACCCTTCGAAGAGATTAGGGCATAGGTATGAGCCCTTCAAAATGGAGCAGGAAATCTTTGTCCTTCCGCTCCACTCACGGATTCCAGTCCGGCTTTTAGTTTATGTGTTGCTTGGTGACTCTGAAAGCTTGAAAGTTTGGCTTCTTTTGGAACAATTTTCCCGGAGAAGAAATATACTTTGTGTATTTGGTGTAATGAAATGTGTTTATGCGGTTTAAGGTTAAAAAAACACATTATTTTCCCCATACTGTACATTATTGTTTCTCCTCTATGCCCCGCCTTTCTGAAACGCAAGCTCATCGCTCTGAAAAGCGAGGTGTGCTCTGATTGGCCAGCTATCCAGTGCGTTGTGATTGGCCGAATAACAGGAAACAGTCCTCCATAAAATGCACTGCACACATCTGAATATTTGGGTTGAACTGTTCTAGAACAGGGTTGTAAATACAAATTTAACCACTGATTTCTGTCGATGTCTCTTTGGCAGGTACAAACAAAGTATTTCGCTTTGCAACGAAAAAACATAGGTATCAACATGGCCAGCGCGAGTTGGCAGCAACAATAAGTTATGCCTTCTTTCTTTGCGTGAACATTGGGCAGCGTTATGCAAATCTTTCCACATCGTGACGTAGACATGTAGGGGCTTGTTTGAACAAGGCATTTTAGGAGGGCGTGGACAAGCAGGCCCGGCTCAAGGGGGGGCTTGGGGGGGCTTAGCCCCCCCTGCGATGATCTCAAGCCCCCCCTCCCAAGCCTGGCAGAAGAGAACGTAAAAACGTAATTAAACAAGTACAATGTGACATAAAATGTGATGTGTAATTTCGATAAAAACAAAACGTTACTAATTTTAAATTGAATCGAGTTTTAATCATACCATAACCACTAAAAAAATATCAGGCAAAAATCTGACATGACCGTCAGACTGGTGGTAGGCGGAGATTTGTCTCCTAGTAACGCTAGCCTATCAGGGAGCTTCTTACAATTGTGTGATTCATCAATGATGGCTAGATAGATTACCATAAGGCAGTATAAAAATGGATATACGAAAATATATGATAAATCGGTCCCATAGTTTGCCAAATGCGACCATGCAATTGCAAGCATCCAACAGCAATGCAGTAGACACGCCAGTCGACAAGACACCAACACCGATTGATCCTCTGCCCTCGTGCTCCAGCTCATGCATGCCTGGACCGCCAAGAGTGCCTTTCGACCTTGGTGAGGATAAACCGAATCAGGTTAAGTTAAGACGTTATCCTCTTCGCCTTTGCTACAACCAGCATCGATCATTTGTTGTGTCGTGGTATACATCACGGGAGTGGTTGGAATACTCCGTGGAAGCAGATGCTGCATTTTGTTTTCCATGCAGGAAATACTTAATTTCTCCATCTGACTCAGCTTTCACTGTAAGGGGCTTCAGTGATTGGAAACACGCTGTAGAGACGGGAAAAGGCCTTAACAAACATGCAGCGTCGAAAGAACACATTACAAGCATGGCACTCTGGAAAGACAGAGAAAAACGGGCTGAAAGTGGACTTGAAATTTCCACTATGGTTAACAGTAACCAATTAGCTAGGAATCGCTACTACCTCTCCTCTGTAGTGGACATGATTGAATTTCTTGTTGTGAATCATTTGCCGCTAAGGGGAAGCACAGATGCTTTTGATTGTCTAACAGAGGATGGAAGTGGACTTTTCCTTTCATTATTCGAATATACCCTCCGAAAAGACCCAGAGTTAAGGAGTGTTATGAAGACAATACCACGCAATGCAACGTACAGTTCTCACGAAATTCAAAATGACGTCATTGCAAACATGAGCAGTCTGGTGACTGAAGAAATAGTTCGAGAAGTTGCAGACTCGTGGTACACAATCAAAGTAGATGGCACACGTGACCCAACTGGAATGGAAAATATTTCCATAATCGTTCGCTTTGTTAAGGACAATTATCAAGTCACAGAGCGACTTCTTTCCATGACAACAACTGAAAAGGGGGATGCCCAGACCCTGACCAACACAATAATTACAGAGCTTGAAAAGAATGGGCTCAGTACTTCTAAAATATTGAGCCAGGTGTATGACGGGGCCTCTCTCATGTCTGGAAAAAACAGAGGAGTACAGAAAATTTTGCAGGACAAATTAGGAAGAGTGATTCCGTACGTGCATTGTTTCAATCATCAGCTCCATCTTGTGGTAGTTCATGCAATATCCAAAGAGCCTGCGGTTGAAGACTTCTTTAATGTGTGCAACTTGCTTTATAAATTCATAAAGAAGCCAACCGTTGCTGTCTTGTACGGAGGGCAGCAGCTTAAGAGATTACTTGAACAGCGATGGACAGGGCATCTTCAAACGGTCAAAACAATTCTGAATTATTTTCAAGGCATTACTGAGTTGTTAGACGAGATCAATGGAATCCGCAGATACGAGACTGAGGTGCGCATGGAAGCAGCTGGCCTGATTAGGGAAGTATCAGAGACTAGCTTCAAGTTCATTGCCCACATGGTGTATAAGATTCTACAGCTGCTTGATGCTCCAAACAAACTGATGCAGTCAGAGGACATGGACCTTCTAAGTGCAGTCAAATTAGTTACATGTGCTTCAGAATGTCTTACGAAATTGCGCAGTGAATCTGGCTTCTTAGAGCTGTGGGAGAAGGCCGACGACACTGAAATGCCAAGACCTCCCAAACGAAAGCGGACCATCAACAAAGGTCTTCAAGAATATCTGCTGGAGGAAAGCATTGGCCAGGCTCAAGGTGATTTGGGAAATCAAGAAGAGCTCAGATGATTACACTACAGTACTTTGGATGCAGTGCTTGCAGAAATCTCAGAGCGTTTTGGAGAAAGAAATAGCAAGTTAATTGAAGCTCTTTCAGCTTTTGATCCACAGTATGACAGCACTTTCTTGGATGCGCAACTCGTACAAGATATGATGAACTTAACTAATTCGGAAGTGATTCATTCAGAATTTGTTGTGGCCCGACAATTCCTGCGTAAAGTACTGGCTAGATCGATTTCTAGTGGCGAGAAATTAACACTTAAACAAATACTCCAGGAGCATCATACCACGCTTGAAGCTATGCCTAGTGTACTCGCTGCAATGAAATGTGTGCTGACATTTGGAGCTTCTACAGCTACATGCGAAAACTCATTTTCTACTCTGAAAAATGTGTTCACGGACAAACGAAGGAGCATGCTACATCAGCGAAAGGCCCATTTAGTGCAACTGGCATTTGAAAGAGACTTGACAAGAAAATTTCGGGATGAATGGAAAGATACTCTACTGAGAAGGTTCAACGAGAGTAAGCGCCGCAGACTCCAGCTGTTCTAGCAGGTTGGTGTTATTTTATTTATTATAGAATGCGTAATTTGTTTATAACGTCATCTTATTTTAATCGTGACTTAAAAAAAATGTTTGAAGCAGTTCTGATGTGCATCGGGCCAGTGCAAAATCATAATACATTTTTCTTCTTTGAGAATAGTGACGATGATTAGTAATACTAATCACTTTTTTTATAGGCTAAATTAAATTATATCGATACAAACGCCCACTGACACTCACGCTATGTGCCCCCCCGGGCAGAAGGGATAGCCCCCCCTGTTAAAATGTTCTGGCGCCGGGACTGTGGACAGTCCTATTTTTTATAAAGAATACATCTTTGGGTTGAGACTTTAGTCTTTGCAACTTTAGGGATCTTATATATTCACAAACAGCTTGTAACACTCCAAAAAAAAGGAAAACTTGAAATCGCATCAAATGACCCATATAAACTAAAAACATTTTGAATATAGCCTAATCCTCCACATCTGGCCACGATATGTGGTGAAAACTTTTCAACTGTCAGGTAAACCTAATCCTAGTTACAACTGTTGCACAATCCTAATCCTTAAATTGCACGCATAAACATCATGATAAACGTAAACAAATACGTGTTCCAAACGGAAATACAGAACATGCATTACAAATGCATGCATTCTTTTTTTTAAGTTTACATGATACATCTGTATTATATGTATTTTGTTTTGCCCTTAAAAAATAAAATTCATAATGTTAATCTTCCACAACAGCAACCGCTGCTTAAATCGAAAGGATACAGAATAAATCACACGTTTGTCTCACTACACTGAACTCACCTTTTCCAAGAGTGCGGTGCAATTCAGATTTGTAGATCCTTAACTTCTATGAAAGTATTCCTCAGGGAAGCTTGACTTCTTGGTATTGTAGTAGCACACCTTGGTTAAATTTATATCTTCTATCAACGGTTTAGAAACAGCATAATAAATGAGCCCATTTTTCTCTTCTACAGCTTTGCTTAAAACGTGTGGTTGTGACAGGACCTCAGTTTACCCACTGGATATCAGGCTCCAGCATTCCGTACTAGTTTTTTTTTCTAGGGCACATTCGAAGAAAGGCGCCACTTTTCTATGAAGCACCCTGCGTAGGGAGCTTAAAAGTAATCCTTATACAGCAAGACACTCTTAATCGGTTTTCTGCATGTAGAGGTTCGCGTGCGAAAAAAATAAATGTACGTGGGACTCCGCCCTAACAAGCGTCATAGTGTTTTCTCACAACTAGCCTTTAGGAAAAATGGCACGCAATTTATTTATTTATCAGTTATTTTTCTACACCACCGTTCGCCTGCGTGCTAATCTATAATTGCGCGCTGTTATAAGAAAATAGCGGAATACATATATATATATATAGCGAGCTTTGCGGTCAGAGCTGAGATTAATTTCTAAACAAAACAAAAAAAAGAGAGGGAGAGATTAATTTTTTCTGGAGATATTAGAATATATTCTTCTGTAGATATAAGCTACAGCTATAGAAAGTCATTTTCAGAGCTGTGTAATTGGGTTTTCACAAAGCCATCGAATTCGTTCTCATTTTTAATAACTATTGGCAGGTTTTGTGGTGCTTTGCACTCCACAAATAGGCGCTTACATTTATGATAAACAATGCAGAGTTGAATGGGTACACGTGACTGGAGTAGGGCACGTGTTTAAGGGGTCTTGCAGCAGTAGGCTGCAAAACTACCATTAAGATTCAACAAGAACAAATGTGTAGTAGAAAAGTTTGTGGGGCAAAGAGGGCTTTTGTTAGTTGTTACGCTTTTTACAACAGTGAAAAGTCATTTTGACTACAAAACGCTTTTGAACATTAGTAGTGAATGGCCATGAAAATCGAGATTTAATTTTTTATTTAAAGTTATCACAGGTCTGTCACGGGCTAACGTTTAAACACTAAAATAATTACGAAACATAAAAAGAAAAAAAATGGGAAGGTTATATACAGAAATTGTATTTTAAAAAAGCTGCATCACATAAAACGCATGCCTATAACCTGAAATTAATGAAAGGAAACTTACAATTATGAAAAACTTAGTTGATGTGTTCGCTTGTTTATCCAACAGCTAATGCAAAAATCATGACATTGGAATTTTAGTGTGGTAAGGCTCATGTTCATGTATTTCATGTATTTGAGAAGCTAAGAAAACATTTAAAAGGTATTATAAATGTCATTCTGTCTTATCTCTTGAGTTTAACCAAAACGTACAAACCCATTTTTTATGTCTATTGTTGTATGTTTGGGTTCCTGGAGACATTCAAGCTTACTATTAATTATAAATCTCAAAACAGGGTCATTTCCAGAATCATAATTGTATACATTTAGAGGAACGTTTCATGATCCACTCTTAAACTCTCATAAATCTCAGGATGACAGACACACAGCATATCTTAGGTCATTAACTCAACCATGTGTCTGTGGTGTCCACTGTCAACTTCACTCCGATTGTTATTGTGGTAGTCTGGAAATTTCTCAACAGCTGTCAGACTTCTCAAAATGGAAAGACCTTTAACCCTGGTCTTCTATAGCTTTGCATGGCATGTAACATTTGATTAAGTATGCTCTTATAGCTCTTATAACTTCTTGCCTCTACATAGTGCGACCTCACGTTGGGTACTTACTGACATCATGGACTCTTGATTTGTTGATTCAGTTGCTGTATTTTGGATGTGGACTTTTAAAGAAGTCCACATCCGTAATACAGCAACTGAATTTACAACTAAATGGAAACAATGGTTTATGATTTTGTATCATTTATTATAGCTTCTATTGATGTATTGAAGCCAATATGGAGGGGGGGGGGGGGGTTGACATGATCTATAATACACCTACAAAAGTACTCTTCAAAAACTAAACCCCCCAAAAACCTGCTCTTTGCCCTATTTTAAAACAAAGCAGGATTGATCCAGGTTCTGTAGTAGACAGTGATTACTTTCCTGTAAAAAGTTTAAGTTGTTCTGAAAATGTCTTTTCAGAGATTACTATCTAGGACAGATACTCTTCTCAGAGGAAGACTAATATCGTTAAAACCACAGGGACTTGTTTATCGTCAAGGTAAGGTAAGTAACAGTTACATTTAGGGTCCATTAAGTAAAAAAAAAATTTGTTAATATAACTGCATTATTTTAGGTTTCAGACAAATAAATTGAATTGATTGATGTTTATTTATTTATTTATGAGTATTTAATGTAATGTTTTAAGGGACTAAAATTAATATATGACTATCCTTGAATAATCTTTGTTTCTAAAGATTTTTTGTTCTCTAATCAGTTATCACAAATAAAGAGGCAAATCAGTCATTCAAACAAATAGCTTTGTAAAGTTATATATTTTCCATATACAAAGGAACAGATTAAAATAAAGTTTCAAATAACAATGTAAAATAAGCTTTAAAATAAACAAATTCCGCTGTATTGATTCATTGTTTGAACAGCGATGATGTTTGCACAGAATATCAGTATATGTCCACGTGTCCACATTGAGCTGTCAGGTTGTTTATGACGCATGAAGCTTGGCAAAATTAAAATTTCATTTAATTTTGCATAATCAAAATCACAATATTCATTGATTTTCTGCATTTTATTAATCCATTTCTTTTAAAAGCTCTAATAAGACATTAAAATAAACATGTGTGATTTCATATAATTCCTTTCTGACTTCCGAATGCGTTGTTGTTGGTTTTGAACTTCTCTTCAAAGAGCTTAAGCCTGAAGCAAACAGATATATTTACATCACTGTGAGCATCAACAGATAGTGTTTTATTTTTTATATTATATTTTTTATGGTGCCTAGTGTTTTATTTTTAATAGAATTTCACTGTAAAGATGCTTTCATTAAAGAAGAGAAACCCATAAAATAACCATGTTAGAAGAATGTCTTGCAAACGTTCCCATTATGTTTTGAAAATGTTATTTCTGAACTTTTTTTATAAAAAAATATTTTCTGAACTTTGTATTATTATGCGAAAGTTAAGGAAACATTCCATTTTATAATTTTGCAAACATTATGAAACTTTCATGTGAATGTACTCAGATATTCGGAACAATATTAAAAAACATTTAGATGAAGGTCCAACTACAACATATCAGAAATAAAATGTTCTATGAATCATGTATAAAGAATGTTGTTGTGTAAGATTTTGAGAACATTATTAACTATCAGATAACTCTGAATGAACATTTTATTGTTAACATTACTGAAAGAATGTTTGTTCATAACTTTGAGAGAACCTTGTCAAAACATTAGTTCCGAGAATGTTCTTTGTTAGCTGGGAACAAGCATTTTCACTTTAATTGTGCCTAAAACTATGCCATGCTCTCCCTGTCACATTACTCCACAGGAATTCAACTGCTCTCATTTCTCAACTTCCCAGTCATGGAGTGCGTGTTTTTATTCGGACCCCACAGAGGCCGTCAGAGACATTCCTAATGGCTCCATGCTTCTTGTCGGAGGTATAAGGAGGAACTTATGCCAAATCAAAGCATGTGCCCGCTGAATGTGGCCTCTATACATGTAGTTCTGCACAGCTAGGATGCTGTCCTATCTGATAAGTAGTTCATACAGCTAAGTGGTATTTCCTTTGCTGTATAGAACATAATGTGTCCCCAAGCGGTATCACTGTGTGTGCTTAATTTCCCCCTTTTCTGTCTCAGGCTTTGGTTTGTGTGGGATCCCGGAGAATTTAATCAGCGGCCTGTTGAAAACAGAAGTAAAAGACATCACAGCCGTGAGCAACAATGCTGGGTGAGAGAGATCTTTAATTAACATGTCAGTAAAGGCAGTGAAGGGACAGAGTGTTTCCAGAGAATTCCCTAATGTGGACCAACTCAATGGGATGTTTACAACGGGTTCCGGTCATGTACTCTTAAACACAAAAAAAGACTGGGAAATAGTCTAATGGGGTCAAGGGGCAAGAAAGAGGGAAAAAGGGAAGGGGGCCCTTAAGAATCGAGGCTTGAAGGAACACCAGTGTATAATGTGATTTCTTGTGTGACTAACTAACTACATGATTGTTTCTGATGACAGGGTTGATAACTTTGGCCTGGGCATGCTTCTGAAAACCAAACAGATAAAACGCATGATATCTTCATACGTTGGGGAAAACGCTGAGTTTGAGAGACAATATCTATCAGGCGAGCTGGAATTAGAGCTTACTCCTCAGGTAGATCATTTAACTCATTGCAGTTTACATTCTCCATGTCTATTTTGGCTAATTTTTTCTTTTTTAAATTTAACTTTAAAGCCAGTATCAAATTACCCTATTTACCCAACCCTATTTACATTTCATAAAAATGTATAAATGTAGAACTATGTATAAATAATGTTTTTGTGTTAACATTTTGAGAACATTATTAAAGACCAGATAACTTTGAATGAACATGCTATTTACTGGAGCGGAACCTTGAACGAATCTTGCCAAAACCAAAGTTGGCAAAATTTTAAGAATATTCAATATTAGTTGGATACCAATAGCCAGATAGCTGTTTAGGTACTGCTTTATCAAACATGCATTCAGATTCGTTGTGTGTAACACCCACAATACAAACAATCTTCAAAATTCAACACTGAATATCTTTTTCACTCAGAAACGTTACAACCATGGGTTGCAAAAAAAAATTAAAAATCAATTCACATTAAATACTGTTTGATTCTATCCCAGGGAACACTAGCAGAGAGGATACGGGCTGGCGGTGCAGGCATCCCAGCATTTTTTACTCCCACCGGGTATGGCACTCTCATCCAGGAGGGTGGATCACCCATAAAATACAACAAAGTTGGCAGCATTGCTATTGCAAGTGAAAGCAGAGAGGTGTGGTGAGGCATAATCACTGTCAAAACTTGTTGATGGTTTTTGCTATTTTTTTCACCCTCAGAAAAAAATGACATACATATATAAATTCTTGTCCTTTGATTGTTTGGTCCAGGTTCGAGAGTTTAATGGCAGACATTATGTCATGGAAAAAGCCATCAGGGGCGACTTTGCTTTGATAAAGGCCTGGAAATGTGACAAAGCAGGACATCTTATTTTCAGGTCAAGAAGTTAATGTATTAAAATGATTTAATTTATGACACTTTAACATCATTTGTCTTTTTTAATTATTTTATTTTTCAATATCTTACTTTTCTCAAAATCAAGATCCTACTTACCCTAGATTGTCCACTAGATGTCAGGCTTTATTTGTGTAGCCATCCACGATTATTTGTTTCTAGAATTATTAGTATTCATGTAATTACTAAACTTTTATTTACCTTTGCTGAACATAATCATTTTTTTAACAGGAAAACAACTCGTAATTTCAACCAGCCTATGTGTAAAGCAGCCAAAGTTACAATAGTGGAGGTTTGTGACCTTTCAATTTGTGGCTTTGACATTTTCTATCGTCATGTTTGAGGTCCCACAAAATAAAAAAAGAAAATGACTTACTTTGGTGCACAGGTTGAGGAGATTGTTGATATTGGAAGTTTTGGTCCTGAAGACATTCACATCCCTTCCATATATGTAGACCGGGTAGTGCAAGGAGCCAGCTATGAAAAACGAATTGAGGTGAGAAAATCTTCAAATTTAGAGCTGTTTATTTCCTTATTGTCAAGAATACAAGAATGTGTAGGTCATGTTCAGGATTTCTTTTGTTTATAGAAAAGGCTGGTTCAGTCTAGCAAGGAAGAGAAACCTAAAGTCAAACAGGACTCAGATATTACCCGGGAGAGAATCATCCGACGAGCCGCACTGGAGTTTGAGGATGGGATGTATGGTATCCTTCAGTAGCCTGACCACAGATATCACCATCAACATGATAGATATTGAAAAGCACAAGTTTCTAACTATCCTGTTCCCACACACCTTGACAACCCTCCCAGCAAATCTTGGCATTGGAATCCCTATGCTGGCCAGCAATTACATTAGCCCTAAAATCACTGTCCACTTGCAGAGTGAGAATGGAATTTTGGGACTGGTGAGTTTCCATTATTAAATAACCTGAGCAAGTAATTTTCCGGCTAATGAATTTTCACTTTTCAATTTCCAATCCCCTCTTTTATTTTACTTTTAGGGTCCCTATCCAACAGAGAGTGAAGTGGATCCTGATTTAATCAATGCTGGTGCAGATCTCTTTATCACTCTATTTTATCATATTTGATGTTCTGTTAATAAAATTGTTACTACTCCGCATACACAAGTGTAGCAGTGAGTAAAAATCTTCAGTGCGTGATCCACAAACATTGCTGCCAAGTAATGACTAAAAAACAATATGAAGGTGTTCAGAATACACAGTATGCTTGCTATGCTCAACATCATCTTAATAATAATATATATGATATACATTATATACATATATTTGTTATTTAAGAAATATATTGTGATTATTAAATAAATGAGTATAATATAAAATAATTCTAAAATCCTGCTTTACAACTCAGATCTTGGCTTTTTTGTGTGTGTTCAGGTAAGGAGACGGTAACAGTTTATCCAGGAGCTGCCTATTTCTCCAGCGATGAATCCTTTGCCATGATCAGAGGGTGAGTGTCTGAATGCATCGGTCATTTATGATTAAACTAAATACATCCAACTGCACGTGAAATTATCATTTTTAGCGTGAGAATTGAGACATGTGCAGCTTTTGGGGTACATTTTATGGAACATTTTTGATGTTGTTCCCCCTATTTTTCTTTCACTTCAACTTCTTCACCTTTTATACCCTTTTTTAGAGGTCACATTGACCTGACCATGCTGGGAGCAATGCAAGTTTCTAAGTATGGAGATCTGGCCAACTGGATGATTCCAGTATGAGTTTCATGCTCTGTATTATTGTATCATCACTGATAGACATGCAGTATGTTTTCACTTGCCTGGTTTGACATGTTTCATGTGTTTTTCAGGGTAAAATGGTGAAGGGTATGGGTGGCGCAATGGACCTGGTGTCTAGTGATGCCACAAAAGTAGTTATCACTATGGAACATTCTGCCAAGGTACAATAATCTTTACACTCTCACTTACAGTCATTATGTTTTAACATTTCCTATCACTCTGTGTAAAATTAAAAATGTTTACATTTAAAGGGTGGGAAACATAAAATCTTAGAGAAGTGCACACTTCCGCTGACTGGAAAACAGTGTGTTGACCGTATAATCACTGAAAAGGTCAGTAAAATTTATTTCAGAGAAACATAACATATCTTGCACCTTTTCAAGGACAGTGTGATGTTTGTTGTCACTTGTTCTAGGCGGTGTTTGATGTCGATAAGAGCAAGGGTTTAACTCTCATTGAGATTTGGGAAGGACTGACACCAGATGACATCAAAGCATGCACTGGGACAGAGTTTGCGGTGAGACTAGACTGTGCACATATAAACTAAAACAACATTGTCCTTATTCTGGGACTGTGTTAGTCATGATTGTTGATTGTTACTTCAGTAGTGGCTGTGCTTAAAAGTTATATGCAATTAAAATGATTCAGTCCAGTAAACAAGATTATGAGCTGTTAAAACTTTGTACTTCGGAAGAAACCAGCCACTTTTATGTCTTTCACACTTTCCTTTAGATCTAATATTTGTGGGAAAGTTTTGTGTATAAGTGCACAATATATCAGTTAAGTCATTCCGGTATTTTTCAGGTGTCAAAAGACTTACGACCGATGCAGCAGATATGAGATAATACTGAGGATTTATATTGACGGCCTTCTGCCAGTATGCAGGACCAGACCAAGAGAGAGGACTCGACTGCCTTCATTTGAACAATTCTTTCCTTTTTTGGATGTGGCATAAATACAGAATTCATTGTTAAATAGATGCATGACTCTTCTCACCATGTTAATTACAACTTGCTCGAAACAGATACAATACTAGAACATAGTAACTCTCGAAGAGTGAAAAACCTCACAGGTAAGGTTTAAGACACCGTCAGACTATATTGTTTCTGAATACATCATTTTAACATAAGTGATGAAGAGCAATGGAATCTGAATAGATTTAATATGAAATATTTTAGTAATAATATTGTTAAACATTATGATGTACTGAAACTTATTTTAATCAAATATTTTAACGGTTGTTTTTTTGCAATGATTTTTGCAAGCTAATCAGCATGGAATAATGCAGCTGTGCTACTTAAACCTGATACTGATTCATTCGTTCTTGCCACAGTTTAAAATAAATAATGTTGGCGTAATGTTTGTTTTTAATTTTTTGTTGCTTTGTCAGCGTAGTCATTTCATTACTATTAAGATGCAACCCAATTGTTAGAAAACACTCTCTGTCTTGAGATTGGTTCCAGATGTTTTTACCCCTCCTTTTCTTTTTTCCTCTCCCTCTCACTCGCCCTCCCTATACAACGCATTTTCTCTGAATCCCCCCTCCTGTAACCATTTCTCTCTCTTTTATGATGTTTTAATGTCTCTTACTCATATTCGAGATACGCATGCGCACATGTATGCATTAGCTTTTCTTGGTTCAAATGCTCAAATAAGGACACGAAAGCTAGGACTCTAAGGTAAAGGAGTTTGTGATGAACTATGACGAGAGTTCAGCATCCTTCGCCATGTCTATTCCTAATATGTCCATATTTTTCTGTAAATGTGGCCATTTTATATAAACACATGTTCTTGGCCAAGATCCTATATGTATGTCATCTATATCCTCATTGGTTAAAGGGTTGAAACTCCCCTCGACATATGCCTATATAATATCTTTGTTTCTATGAATAAATTGAAGTATTGAGAATACATTGAATGTGTGTTTTCTTGCTTCCCGGCCGTATACACTTTAAGGGACTGAGAATTTTCAGAGGTGGCAAAGAGATATCGAGTGACCAATTGTTAATTTACTAACACCAATATACAGTAAATAGACCAAATCAATGAACAAAGCTTTATTGTGACACATAGAAACAGACCATTCAGTGAATCTCTGCTCAGTACAAGTTTTGACCCTAGTGTCACTCTGTGATTGGTCATCGACCTGAAAAACAAACATTGCACAACTCTCTAAAGACAGAGGTCTATGTGTTCCACAGGGTTTGGGACAAAACACTATTTCACCATCCTCCTTACAATAGGCCTACTTAATGAACCCCATGATTTTTTTCAAATGACAGAAACAAAAACAACATGCATACACTGTTTACTGGAATTTACCAATTTAAAGACCAGGTTGTGAAACTGACACAGTAATCCCAGCGATGAAATATAAACTGGCAAAGTCAGTGTGAGGGAAAACAAGCCAGCACTGGCAGTCCCTCAACTGATTAATGCTGGGAATTCCTGTCCGAGGCAGAATGATTTCATAATCCCTGTAAAAACTCTTGTATATGAGCAGGCCCATCACTGCATCTACCAAAACGCACAATCTGTCTAGTCTACAGCATCCACAGCATTAAGGTAAGAAGTTGTTCACACAAAAAGCTAAGGTAAGGAATGAATTGCAGATGTAGAGAATTAAAAGCATGGCATAGTCAAGGCTAGATTCCAGTGTTGTTGTTGGAATTGAAGTCAAATAAAATAAAATCGAAATCCTGTTCACACCAAGAACGAAACGATAAAGAGAACTAGTATTAGCGTCCTAATGCCTATAATAAAAAAGAGCTCTGTAGTTTTGTTGACTGTCGCTTTAAATGTTCGGGCTTTTTAAAGTCAATTGGATTCTGATTGGTTGTCAATGTTTTTATCGTTCATCAGCTGAAAAAAAAAATCGTTCTGAAAATTATTCCAAGCATATTTGTTCCTTTGTTTCGTTATAGCTATGGTGTGCATCTGCTATTCTTTTACATTTAGAACGGTTTTTAGAACTAACGTTATATGGAACTATCTTTCTTTAAAGTTATCGTTGTAGTTATCATGGTGAACGGGCCTTTGGACTTAAACGAACATTAGAAATATTGCCTTAACTAACTTAGATAAACTGGTTAGTAAATTAAGTAATCAAAATTACTTAGTAAAACTGAAATAAAATAAATAATAAAATAACACTGATGTTTTCAGATGTGCCCAGCTGCTAGAGCCTCTTTATTAGTTCTCCTCACGTTTCTGCCTTGTATTTGGTGAGTGCTGCATACAACCTAGATTTTATTCGGTTGTTAATAAGTAATTTAGGATATTTTGCGTCTATTAACCTGGCACATTGTTTTTATGCAAGGTGTGAACAGCCGGTAAACTGCAGGTGGGGACCGTATGGGGACTGGTCAGAGTGTGACGGCTGTACCAAGACACAGGTAAGCAAATAAACACAGCTTTATTTGAAGCAGGTTTCGAGAGTATAATTGCTACTGGCCACAACTGAATGATACACCTTCTAATGGGGTTTTCTCTCAGGTTCGAATGCGTCCCGTAGAGACGTTCCCTCAGTTTGGAGGCAGCTCGTGTACAGGCGAGGCTATCCAGAGACAGGTTTGTTCACCTAAGAAAAGCTGCCCCCTACAGGCAGGATGCGGAAACAGGTTTCGCTGCACATCTGGTAAGTCGTTCTGGGTAAAATTATATTGAATTTGTGGCGACAGTTTACAGTCAGTTTACAGTTTTCATTGGTTTGTTTATTTATAGGTCAGTGCATAAATCCGTCTCTGGTGTGCAATGGGGATCATGACTGTGAAGATGGTTTAGATGAGCGGCGCTGTAGTGGCAGTGGCACTGTAGTGTGTAATGAGCAAAAGCCACCGCCCAACTCTGACCTCACAGGAAGAGGGTAAAATACAGCTTTTACACTCAGCATAAACCATTGTTTAATTAATGATATAATACAATATGTAATATTTGGCATATTTAGGGTTGATGTGTTGACGGGTGAGCTGAGAGCCGGTGTCATTAACACTCGTAACTTTGGTGGGCAGTGCAAGAAAGTCTTCAGTGGAGATCACAGAGATTTCTACAGAGTTCCACAGAGTCTGCTCAGATATAGCTTTCAGGTGAAAATTTAATTTTAGGCCCATCTCTTTATTATAATGATTGCTAGGATATTACAGTCAAACCTAAATTTATTCAGACACCTTCAACATTTCTCACATTATTACAGTTTATTCGCTATAGTTGGTAATAAAATATGACAAGAACTCATCTTGATAATGTCAGATAACTTTGACCGAAAGATATTGGATTACAATCAACCAAAAAGTATTCAACTGTTAAATTTAAGTACACGATTCTGTAATACCAATTTAGGTCAACCAATTACCAAGCAATGCTTAAAGGGTTAGTTCACCCAAAATGAAAATGTCATTAATTACTCACCCTCATGTTGTTCCAAACCCATAAGACCTTCGTTCATCTTCAGAACAAAAATGAAGATATTTTTGATGAAATCCGAGAGCTCTCTGACCCTGCCATAGACAGCAAGGGTCCTTCCACGATCAAGGCACAGAAACATAGTAAGGACATTGTTAAAATTGTCCATGTGACATCAGTGTTTCAACCTTAATTTTATGAAGCTACGAGAATACGTTTTGTGCACAAAGAAAACAAAAATAACGACTTTATTCAACAATTCGTCTCTCCGCGTCACCCTATAGCACCATTTTGATCTGAGCGTAAACAACGCACACGCTTGCTTTGATCTGAATGTAAATAACGTATGTGTTCTGTGTCAACAGCACGTGCATACGTCGTTTACGTTCAGATCAAAGTATGAGTATACGTTGTTTACATTCAGACCAATATGGCGCTAGGGTGGTGCGAAGAGACGAATTGTTGAATAAAGTAGTTATTTTAGTTTTCTTCGCGTACAAAAAGTATTCTCGTAGCTTAGTAAATTATTCTTGTAGCTTCGTAAAATTACAGTTGAACCACTGATATCACATTGACTATTTTACCGATGTCCTTACTACTTTCTGTGCCTTGATCATGGCCAATGACCCTTGCAGTCTATTGAGGGTCAGAAAGCTCTCAGATTTCATCAAAAATATCTTCATTTGTGTTCCGAAGATGAACGAAGGTCTTATGGGTTTGGAACGACACGAGGGTAAGTAATTAATGACAGAATTTTCATTTTGGGGTGAACTATCCCTTTAATTTTGTTCAATTTGTGGTGTAAAAAGTTCGCATGAGCAATTAAAGAAAAAAACACTTAAGCAAAACATGGTCAGGTCAAAGTGTCTGAATAATTTTTGGTCCCAATTTGTTTATCAGTTTTACTGGTAGTCCACGGCATTGCTGTATGAAGAATTTTTGGATATAATATGTCACAGTTCACTTTTTTTGCTATCCTCAGTTACACAAATTAACTACAGTATCCTGCACCCACTAGTAAAAAAAAATATAAAAAAAATATATTTGGTGTCTGAATAATTTTTGGTTTGACTGTTTATAAACAGTTTCTAATATTTCCTTTCAGGTCAGTGTTGAAAATGACTTCACTGACGAGTACTACGACAGTTCCTGGTCCTACATGAGGCATGAAGAGGAAAGAAAAAAAATTAGAGGAGGTCATGATCATAAAACCTTTCATAACGAATTGAAACAGGACAAGGTAACGATGGATTCAGCATATTAAATAGTAAAAAAGGCTAAAAATATTTGATTGTATTATATTTAAAATGCTGTTCTTTCTGTCTTAAAGACCTATCATCTCCTAATAATAAGAAATGAGGTAGAAGTGGCTCAGTTCCAGAACAATGCTCCTCAGTACCTCCCTCTGTCTGAAGACTTCTGGAAGGATCTGTCGGCCCTGCCCAGCACGTATGACCCATCAGCCTATCGATTCTTTATACAGCGTTATGGCACACACTACATGGAAGAGGGCTCTCTGGGTGGCCAGTATCAGGCCCTGCTGGAACTGGACGCAAGTTATATGATGGAGATGAGTATGTGTTAACTTCTGTTTTTCCTATGTTAAAGGGATAGTTCACTCAAAAATGAAACTTCTGTCATTAATTAGTCACCCGCATGTTGTTCCAAACCTGTTATACCTTCGTTCAACTTCAGAACACAAATTCAGATATTTTTGATGAAATCCGACAGCTTTCTGACCCTGCATAGACAGCAATGTAATTGCCACGTTCAAAGACCAGAAAGGTAGTAAGGACGTCATTAAAATGTTCCATGTGACATCAGTGTTTCAACTGTAATTTTATGAAGCTACGAGAATACTTTTTGCAAAAAGGAACGACTTTATTCAACAATTTCTTCTCTTCCGTGTTAATCGATGTGCATTCACAAGAGTACCATGATGCATTCAATATTCAATCCAAATTGAATCCAATTATTTTTTTATTTTAAATGTAATATATTTTAGTATAATATATTTGAATGCAGTGCAATGTTTGCTTTTGGCCCACAGCCCTCAAGCTTGATTTAACTGGTCTAGAGAATTTTGTGCATGCTTCAGTCCAGGTTTTGTGTGATGGATGCCAGAATGGTCATTTTAGTTTTCCCTCATCAACAAAAACCCTATGTAAAATATGTGTGAATCTCTCTTTTTTTTAATGTAGGTAAAACGGATATTGATTTCCACCAGTGTATTACACGTGTGAAGCGACGGCTCTTCTATAAAAAGAAAAAAACCAAGTGTACGAAACTGATGAAGACAATTGAGAGTTTCAGTGGTTAGTCTAAATGACTGATTCTTTGTCAAGTAATGTAATTTAAATATCAGATTTGAATGTTATGACCTGACATACCCTTTGAAATGTTTCACAGAGAACAGAAATCATAAGATGCCAGTAAAAACAGACGTTATCGGAGGACATCCCGCTTATATCGCTGGCCTTAGTCTTCTAGACTTGGAAAACCCTGACAGTAACAAACAGATGTATTCCAAATGGGCTGGATCAGTGAAGGAGTTCCCTAAAGTAATAAAACAGAAGGTATGACAGAATTAAGACATCAAACACATGTGCGTAGAAGTATAAAGTAAGTATAGACGCATTCATAATCTGGTGTCATATTCCTAGTTGCGGCCACTGTATGAGGTGGTCAAAGAGGTGCCATGTGCCGGGCTGAAGAAACTCCACCTCAAGAGGGCACTGGAGGCCTATCTGGAGGAGCAGAGCCCTTGTCACTGCAGACCATGTCAAAACAACGGCATGGCTGTGCTCGCTGACGGTGCGTGTGCCTGTGTGTGCAGGCCGGGCACCAGCGGTAATGCCTGCCAGAATGGCCATGTCCTTGGAGAACAACCTGGTAAGAATGTTTGTTCATTTATTACAGATAAACTCAAATGCAAATGTGTATCTTTAATGATATACGATCATCTGAACAATCGGTCAGTAATGATATGGACACACAATTTTATTTTGGTTTGGACATCTCTGAAGATAATGAAATTTGTCATTCATTAAGCAAGATTGATTCAGTTAAATCAGTTCCTGCTATGTATCTTATTCACTGAATTGAAGGATTCGTTTGCAAACCTTTTTTTTTTTTCTATATTCATTAAAACAGCTTGTGGATAAGTTCCTCAAGTAGTTTATTATTGCACTATATTCAATACAGACAGCTCACAACTCATTTACATTTACAATGCAAATACGTTTTTCTTTTCTTGTGATGTTAAAGAGTCAGCAGCGAAAGCATTGATTCAGCACTGAAAGCAGTTTATTTGTTTAAAGTAGCAAGCCTGTTCTTCTTGTCTCAAATATGTCAAAACTGGTCCTGCTTTACAGGAGTAATTGAAGGAGTCTGGAGCTGTTGGTCTGCCTGGAGTATCTGCTCTCATGGTCAAAAGTCAAGGACTCGTTCGTGTAATAATCCTGCTCTAAGAAACGGAGGCAGGAATTGCATTGGAAAGACCACTGAGTGGAAGAGCTGTGAGGACCCTGATTTTGAACACCTCAAGTGAGGATCAAAAATGTGTACATTTTATTTTGTTTTTTTGTTTTTTCAGACCAAACTCACAACAGTTTTTCATACTTTAGAATGATGGAGCCCCATTGCTTTGATCCCTCTGTGACACCAGTGAAGATGTGTAAAACTCCACCTCCTTTGACAAATGGATTTGTTTTGGTAAGTGTCTCTCTAATCAAGGGAACTGGAGTGGGGTGGGAATACGCACATAAGTGAAAACCCCTTCAATACACAAAACTCGCAACAGACATGTGTTTTACATCTCATCCATCATGTATTCAGGACCCTAAAGACATCTATCCAGTGGGCAGTAAGATTGAGTACACTTGCACAGACGGACATGATCCATTGCAATCCAGTTGCTGATGTACAGAGAACCGACCTGGAGGATATCACCCATGGAGTGCAAAAGTAATTCTATATGTCAAAAATATATTTTTAAATAAATGTATTAAAAAAATGCATATACTGGTTGTGTGTGTGTGCAATTTTTATATATTCATTTGAAAATCTAATATATTTATGTAAATATATTTTCTACCAATATATTTTTTTGGTCATTTTTGTATTTATATATATATATACAAATACTTAATCAAATAAACTATATATAAAATAAAAATATCTTTTTTTAAAGCATTTACAAAATATATTTTGCCTAACTCCATATATTTCAATCCATCAGAATACATTCACATTTCACATTTGAAGAAAGCTTTATTTGGCTATATAACTCATGTGAGCACACATTTTAAAGTATTTTGGCCAGATTTTTCTATATTTTTTCTTCTGTTGTATGGGTAATTCTAAAGTGTGCTGGTTAGTTGTTAATGCATTGCTAAGTGATTGCTTACTCTCTTTTTCTTTTTATTGTATATTCACCAGAAACTGCATGTGATCCTCCAGCTGTTCTGAGTAATGTCATTGCCACACCCTCAAAACAAGCTTATCTGATCGGGGAGACTGTGACCCTGTCATGCACAAGTGGGATGCAGAAAGAAGGTGAAGCAGAAATCATGTGCCGTCTTGGTCTCAGCTGGTATCCAACACCTGAGAGTGTCCGATGCAAGCCAGGTAGGTTGTAGGTTCCTAATAAACACCAATCAGGTTCTTGGTTTCAATTATTTCTTATATTGTTTTTCTGAATAGTGGAAGTCGTGCCCACTCAACCAAGCCTACTCTGCAAACCATGGGAAAAATCAGCAAAGGGTCAGTGTGTTTGCAAAATGCCATATGAATGCAAGTAAGTTTATTAGTTCTGGTATTGAATGGAAAAAGTAATAATGACCATACAAAGCAGCATGCATTATTGTGAAATCTCTATGTGACGTTGACCAGGGCGTCACTCCACATTTGTGCTTCTGTGCGTCCTGGACGGGTGAACAGAATGAGCATCTGCCAGCTCGGGGCCTTGCAGTGTCTGGGGCAAACATTTACTTTGTTACAAGATAGTGCATGCAGTTGGCCAGAAACCAAATTCACATCCTGTCAGGACTGTCATGAGTGGGAGACGTGTGACGGTAGGCTTGTTATAAAACATCAAAACCTTGTTATGTAAGGATAAAAGACATGACACTTATCTTATGTGCAGTTTTAACAATTTATTTTAAAATACATTATTTATATACTAATTTATAAAGTATAGCAATAATACCGATATTAAAAAACAATAAAAATCAATATTTATTTCTTGTATATAGGTTATTGTATTTATTTTAATATGTATATGTTTGTTTTAAATTAATAAAACTAATAATTGTGTACATAAGTATATTTCAGGTTATTCTTACATTTTAGTCATATCTCAGTGGTTTGAAACTCTGTTTCCCTCTGTGCAAAAAAAGTCATAGCTTGAAAATAAGTTGCTTTGGATAAAAGTGACTTCTAAGTGCAAAAAATGTATATGTAAAACATGTACATGTGTCCCCAGGTTCGAAATGTGAATGTAAAGATCCTGAAGACTGTTCGGATGACTCCGCCCACCTGTGTGTCTCTCTAATGGGCGGCGCTCCTGCATGTTTCGAGTGCGAGGCCTGCTTGGAGATGTCAAGGGAAAGACATCACAGTACTCAGCATTGGACATTGTCAGGCATAAACAACAACTTTCAATTGCTTGTTGCAACTGTATGATTTTTTAAAAACTGTAATGTGTAGTAATATGTAATATATATATAAAAAAATATTGTAAATAAGTGCCCATTCATTAATAAAGTGGTTCTTAAATTTTGGGCAATAACAGATCAAAGTCACAATTACACTTTTCAGTGTAATCGACATAAAAATAACTTACTTTTATTTGTCTCTGCACATGCTGGGATAGAAGAAAGCATTTTAATGTTGCAAAAATATACACAAGTTTTAACAGATAATTACATAAAATAAACACATCTGAAAGTCTGATAATGTTTTATTGTGAAGTTCCACATCAATATCCAGACAGCTCAAAAAATAACTGCATAGCATGCTGTGTGTGACTATAAAACAACAATGGATTATCTGTACAATTCAATAATGAGTGAGCATTTCAGCTGTGAAAACTGGTGCACAATTAAGAACTTGCACAAGGACCTTCATGCAGAAGCTCAAACTCCATCTTGCTGCACTTCATGGCAGCCATGAAGCACAGATTCAAGCTCCGTGTGCTTTGCAGTCTCACAATTTTCAAGCAGTACATTTGCTTCCCATCTTTGGAACATTCTCTGGGGATTTTGCACTCGCATGTTTTTGATACTAAGAAGAAAAGATGATGTTGAATTATTTCAATTGGATACAAACCAAAGGTGCTTTGATTCTGAAATAACACGTTACATAAGTATTCGTGATCAGATCTGTACCTGAGCAGGTCTCCCACTCGTAACAGGTGTCTGAACCGCAGGGCTCCCGCACCGAGCTCTGCTCAGATACGCTGGCCCTGAATTTGGCCCAGTCCAGACTGCCTGCGTCGGTTTTGCATGGTCCATGATTCATAAAGTATAATCTGTCACCATTACAATGGTCAGCATAAAAAGCACAGAGGGACATCATAATGGCAGTCTCCTTGTCAGCGTCAAAGACACACAAATCTGCTCTGTAATTTCTGCAGGATAGACAAATGCATGGTGCTTAATGGTCACGTTTCCAAACAGACCACAATATTAGGGTCCACAAAACTTGGAACTATTGACATTCATACCTGCATCTCTCTTTGGACATGCAGACGCATTTAGTCCCATCATGCATCTCTCCAGGTTTACAGCTGCTGTCTGGTACAAAGGGTTTATCTGCGGAAAAATATGTGTTATTCATTTAACCATGTTTGCATCAAAGGAGCTAAAGTTGTGAATGGTATGAATATTATACAAAAGCTCATTTATTCTGTGAAAGTACCAATCTTGCAGTGTATGTCTTGTGGGATGCTTGGCTCCCAAACAAGACTCTTCCCACACGTGTAATACTGACGCCCTGAGGGACTCATGCCACTCTCTAAGCAGGCCAGCATGATGTCACTTCCTACTTGAAACTCCATTTTGTCTGGGTATATCGTCATGCCATCAGGTACTGTGGGTTTGGAGCAAATGTTTCCTGGAATGACAGGAAAACATATGGAGTGAAAACAGGACGGGACAAAATGAGCTTTCAGATCATAAATTATATCAGCATTTCTATGGCTTACTAATGCACCGTCCCTTTGGTTTCTCCCAAGTGCCGTCTTGCAAACAGTGAATGAGCTGGTATCCATCCAGTTTAAAACCAGTGAAGCAAACAAACTCCTCGTGATCTCCATAATCGTACTGACGTTTGTTGATCTGGAATTAGAGGGAAAAGCTAGACATTAGTGGAAGCAGGCAGGAATAAATGGCATGTGATGTAAAAGTTTCAGTTTAGAGAAAGAAGGTCTTGTGCTTTCTCACCCTCAGGTGGCTGTTGGCAGGTGGACGGGGTTTTGGACAGCCAGAAGCTCCGGGGGGCAACTGGCTCTCACGGGACCCTTCAGTCTCAAAGTCATCATCATTAATGCACACATTTTGCCTGTAAAAGACATTTGTTGCATTTATTGCACATGAAATTGTGCTTGATCAATAACTTAAAATGCATTTAAATTAATACCTTTACAATAACATTTTGAACCAACTGAAACAACATGTACACAATAAACACAGTTATGCCCAGTATTAACAGTAATTTATCAGTAAATTAATATTCATTTAAAGGGATCGTTCACCCAAAAATCACCCTTATGTTGTTCCAAACCTGTAAGACTTACTTACTTCTGCAGAACACAAAAGAAGATATTTTGGAGAATTTTGGTAAACCAAACAGTTTCAGGTCTCACTGACTTTTGGAGTCCATTGTATGGTCAAAAAATATAATGGAAGTCAATGGGAAGTGAAACTGGTTACCAAAATTCTTCAAAGTATCTTTTGTATTTCGTATAAGAAAGTCATACATGTTTGTAATCACATGAGGGTAAGTAAATCATGGATTTTTTTTGGACTATCATTTTTTGAAAATATATTATTAAAAATGTAACAACTAAACTAAATGACACAATTATCATGTCTGAGAATAAAAAAGCATCCTCTATAGGCATATGCACAGCTGGGAAATGAAAGATCTAAAGCACAATCACATTGTAAAAAACCACTTGACGTGTTTCAAGTGGTTTCAGGAAAAACACATTTTACTCTAAGTCTACACGATAGAGTGTGTGTGAGAGAGCAGCACAAGTGAGCAGAAGAGAGAGGTGAGATTGTATGGATTGTATGCAAATGACTAGCTGCATGCACACACTGCCTATTTTAGTAAAATACAAATTCATCAACATCAGAATGAAGCTAAGAACAAATTTATATGCGTTCACACTTGTAATTATGTGCAAATTCAAATTGCGAGAAATGTTAGTGCCACTGACTCCACTGATACCTCTGCTTGTAGTCTACAGACAAGACAGGGCACTTACGTCTGGAAAATAGAGACGGTGCATTCCTCCACCTGTTTCTCAGGGCCTTGGCAGGGTCTGCCGCCTCGCTGCGGTGCAGGGTTGTTACAGGTACGTGAGCGATGCTTCTTCAAGGTGGCGTCACAAGTACTCCAAGAGCTCCAGCAACTCCAGCGCCCATCAACTTCGTCTGTGAGATGTGGACAGAAATTTATTTCTGACACCTTATCTATTTTTTCATAATGAATTATTTTTTAAGCATTTTATTTTATTCATATGATGTATATTATATATCTGTATTTTATTCTATCTTAATAATATTATCTATTAAATTCACATTTTAAATGGCATATTTTATGCTATACTGGATACAGATATTTCTAGGCATGCATGTGAACCTGTAGTATAGTCCCGGGCTCGTTTCTCGCAGTTTGGTCCATAGGTCCCGGTCTGGCAAATACAAATGCACTCTGTTCCAGAAAGAGCAGGCCGAGCATTGTTTGGGCAGGGGGCACATTTGCAGGAATCAAATTCGGTTTGATATTCTTCCAGTGCCTTATGAACATGCCTTCTCTTCGTCACAGCACAAGGGAAGCCCTGAACCAAATTCACTAAAGGCAAAAGCTAGATAAGACATTGACAAATCCATATTAATCTAATGATTCATTATGCCTTTTTTAAATTCATGTGTTCTTTTGAATAAAAGGGTATTATATACCCACAAATATTTGACAGGTTCTCCATCTAACCTCAAAATCTATAACAGTTGGATTGTCTATTGTAGATTTGATCCAGTTCTGGTATGTGGTGCTGTCTGGCGATACACCCTTCTTCTCCCAGGCCAGGGCTGTTGTAAATTCAGCTCTACCTCCTTGCACTGACGTGATACACTTCTCTGCTGCTTTTACAATTGACCCTGGAGTGGACAAGTGCATTTCAAATTGGGGTTATATAACTTAAAACATAAGCCTTATATATTAAATAGTACATTTGTGCATGTATTACCTTCATATTTGGTTTGAAATGAATGTTTCCCACATGTGGAACTAAATGATTTTCTGTTATAGAATATAGTAAAGATGGAGGAATCCTGACTAAAGCAACTACTCATTTCTATTTCTCTCAGTCCTGGGAATCATAAGGAGATACAACTGATTTAAAAGAACAGTTTCATTGTATTTCAGAAATGAGAGAAAACAATCGAATGAAGTCACATGAGCTCCACGTGACCGAGAGCTCTAATGTTGATAACGTCTGCTTACCGTAGGTTTTTAGTTCTTCTCGATCATATTGGAAAAGGAGGTCATACTTCCCCCCTAATGTCCCAGAGCTGAAATAATGTGTCCCAAACAGCTGGAAGATCTGTCTGTAAAGGGCATAGTTGTATTCCAGTGGCAGACTGTTCAGAAACTGAAGGAACTGGTCTGCTAAGTAGAGGCCAGAGGGTTTCAGTCTGAATGTTGATGTGGCAACAACCTGATGCACCCTGTAAAACTCAGAGTCCTGCACAACAATTACAGAAATAGATCTGAATAAATATGCATAAATAAGGCATAGAGCATCATAGTTTGAAGCTTGAGATCTCTTGCCTTTTGTTGAGATGCTTTCACTGCATCTTTGAGCAGTATATTACGTGATTCTTTGGCCAAGTTGACTTTTTGGGGTTTGATTTCTTGCTCTTTAATATCCTCAAGATTTTCTACCTGGAACAAATTCAAATCAAATCAAATGTGAAAATCCAACCATTGATTCATTTCATGTGATTTGTGTGATTGGTTTAAAGGTAAAACAATACATAGCTGCTAATCTAATTCATTATTTTTTAGATGCACTGATATTGAAATCCTGATCAATACTGACTATACGTCGGTTTATTTATGGATATATTTCTCCCAATTTATATTTGTACAAACTACAAAATCCTTTATAATTATCCATTAGCATTACAACATGATAATGTACAATATAAAAGATGGATAATTATTCCTTTTGCAATCATCTTAAAATAACATTCATAGAGGTTTTGGTACATTTAAATGGGCAGAAATTAAATATTGAATATTAGACAATATATTTTAAACAAACAAATAAACATAGCCTACCTGTATGGTGTCAATATATTGTGTAATTTGGATATCTTTCTACTCCAGCAAACAAAGTATGACAGACAGAAATTAGATTTTTCCCACCTTGATTTCATATCTCTCAATGTTGGCAGGGCTTCTGTAGTAGTTTCTCTTGTGTCTTTGTAGAGTGCATGCACCCCCCATGAATGAGTTGTCCAGAACACCGCCTCTCATCTGCTCTGCTGCAGCATCAAATCTAATTTTAAATCAGTTTTAAGATGAGTACAAGCTCAGATTTGCCGATTTGTTTTGCCGACAGCATGACAACACCCTGAAAGCTTACCACGTTCAAGAAAATGTTTTGCAATCTAAGAAACCCAAATGATCTTTATCTGCAACTCACCCATAACCAATCAGGTCTGCTCCAGGAATGAAAGCAAATATCCGTTCACTTGCACACACGCTTTTTGTTTGCCCACAGTCTCTCTCATCAGAGTTGTCTCCACAGTCGTTCTGTTTGTTGCACTGCAGAGTAGCGTTTATACATCTTCCTAGTAAGTCAGGGGCAATAAAGCAAGTTAATGATCACGCACCTGTTTTCTAAGCATTTAAAACTGCAAATACGAGCTAGATTATAAAATCAATGTAGGACAAATCTTAAACCTAAGGCGCAAATATGCTGTGTTGTAGAAGTTGCTGAAGATAATTACCACTGTCACAGGTGAACTTGTCTTTACAGTTGACAGGATCAATCCCACATTCCTTGGAGGGATGACAGGCTCTTTCCTCTGTAAGAGATGGACTACAATCGTCCCCCCCAAACTGAGCCGGCCTCAAAACAGACCTGGTTCTGAACTAAATCACACAATATTCACACACTTACTAGGGCAGTGCACTAAGCAATTTCACACTAGCAAAAATGTTGACATTGCTGAATATTAGCACAATATTATAACAAGGCTACGTGCTGATATTTAACAAGCGCATTTTGAACGAATCTGTTGAATGAATGAGTCAATGTCTCACTCATAAAAGACTTGTCGCTTATCGCCACCTACTGGCATATCAATGTAACTGAAATTTGAAGACCACGTCACACCAAGGATGATAACGATAACTATAACTACTATAACAAAGTTTAAAAATGGTTCTAATTCTGAGAAAATAATAAAGTCCACACCACAACTAAGGATAACGGCACAGAGGAAAGATATCGTTGGAATCACTTTCAGAATAATTTTTTTTTCTCCCAGCTTTTGACAGATATAATTTTAATCAGCTATTTGAACTTTCATTCTGACGGCACCCATTCACTGCAGAGGAACCATTGTTGGATGGTCCAGATAGGTTTCAATGAAGAAACAAACTCATCTACATCTTAGATGACCTGAGGGTGAGTAAATATTTAGCTAAATAAAACCGACAGTCTGTCAGGAACGTGAAAAGACGGACAAACAGTGAAAAGCCCCAAATTTATTCTGCTGCTATATCAGCATTGATATTATATCTCTTGAAACACTGGTAGACTAACTTTGGAATAAATCACTTAATTTGAATATCTGTGTGCTTTACTCACAGATTTTTTGGCACACGGCGAGCACTCTGACCAGGGTTCAAACTCAGTCAGCTGACAATGTATGGAACAAGCCTCAACATTGCATGCTCTGGTCTCATGTGTCTGACACAGCTGGAAACAATTGTTTTTGTTCCAGTGTTCATCATAGCGTACAGCCCTGCAACAAAACAAATGTACATATTAAAATAATACACTTTGCACATCAGAAATATGTTAAATAACGTTACCTTGTACGTGCTTGGTTACCAGAGTTACAGGTTTTGGTGCAATAGGACCATGAACTCCATGGGTAATGGTCACAGAAACATCCCATAATGGGAGTAAATGAAGCCAGGGTGCAGAGCAGGACCAGAGGAATGGTAGCACGATCCATAGAGAAGAAAGCCTGTTGGAACTTGATAGCTTAAGGGAAAGTAGAAAGAAGTAGGTTATACACAAATATACGCATCAGTTTTAATATATTGAGTAATCAAGACCTTACCACAGACAGTTTCTTGAGAAGAGCTGCAGAAACCTAATAGTACATGAACTTGATGAATAATACATACGTTTCAGACTCCTCCAAAAGCATGTAAGCACACTATCATGTGTAATTTTAGCCTCTTGAGTTTGACTGCAATATGAATACACATTAAAATCAGAGAGACAGATGCACAATCAGCTACTCTGGAAAAGTAACTCTAATTCTGAGCTGGATGAATTGTCTTAAAGCATTCTCTCACAACTCTCTTTACATAATTTGTCCATCCCCCTTTGCTTCCAGTAAACCCCTGCAGCTGGAAGTCTTCACTTTGACATTTGGCTCCTGCTTTAGACCATGGGAATGTAGACAGGGAGTACATGGATAACATGTTATTACAGGTCAAAGTTATTGCCTTTCTTCGTGCCAAATTAGAGGTCTCTTTTGCACGTTATCTTATTTTTCATAATCACGTTGGTCTTAATTTTAAACATACATCAATTTCTTCAAGTTTTTTTTAAGGGTTCATTTTAAAGGCAAAAAAAAACTGAATGCAAATTACTGTAGGTTGCAATAAAACAAACAATAACAGTAAAAAAACAACAACTTTATTATCATTATAAAATGACTTATAGCTTATATGAGCTGTAACTATGCACACTTTATAGACACCTGACATGAGGAGCAAAAATCATGCTGCAAACTCTCATTAAACTGATATGCATTCACATAAACCTGATGTCTTGAATGGATAAATTAAAAATAAATCTTTAAAATCAATTTTAATAAATACATTGTTTTATTTACAATTATTTGTATTATGTACATAGTGAATTTTATTGTGTTTTATTTGTTTCAAGCTTAGAATGAAATAGCAATGGCTTTAGTGCAGAGCGTTCTTGTGCCCTTAAAATGACTAATATATTTTTTTTTCATAATTTCCCCTTTATGGAAGACTAAATTAAAAGCATTGCACAGTGACAAAATTTATATAAAAGAAAAAAACAAGAAGCAAGAAGATGAAATACAGCAATCCTATAACTAAACGTGCCCTTTCACTGACAACAAATTCTATGACTATGATAAAAGAAAATCAGAGACAGACGTTATTATTTTACTTCATTCTCTTGCTTTTTTTATACAATCATATGGTTTCACAGCACATGACAAAGAATGAACCTCTCGGTAACTAAAAATAGACCATTGATTTTGCTTAAAAACTCAACTGACAGGGTCTTGGAGATTCTGTCCTCCAACAAGGGATTAAGTAGTTTTGACACCGTCCAGGGACAAGTTACATTAGCGAAACAGTTCCAGAGACACGAAGGAGATGAGTGAAGCATAAATTGATCAATGATCAGAAAAGAAGACTTGAGAGTATTGAAGGTTCAGCCAGACACAAGGCAACAAAGCCCGGAGAATCGCCTCTTCCTCTGCCTCACCAGTGGAAAAGGAGTCAGATTTAGCAGACTGCTGTCATCTACACACATAAAAGCACAGCATTAAAAATAAACACATTTCTAGCTATATGAGCATATTTTTAAAATGTGTGGAAAAAAATGGTCATATTATCAGAATAAATTCCTAAAAATGTTTGAGACATACCTTGATTTTTCAGTGGCAAAGGCATTGTCTCCCTGAGTTTGCTTAGAAGGTTCCTCATTTCTCGCATATCACTAGAAGACATTTCACAACATAGGACGTCAACTGAGATTATAGCAAAAAGGACTTATTGTACAAGCACTTAAAGACCAGCATTTATATCATTGCCTGTTCTGACAAGCATTTAATTATACAAGCCAGAGAAGTCTCTATACTCCGAGGCTGGCATATTAATATTACTACAATTTAAAAAAACTGTTTACTATTTTAATATGTTTTAAATCATAAAATTTTCCGACATTGAATGAGCAACTAGACGGATTTTTCGCCGCCATTTGTACACTCCAGTTTTTCTGTCACATGATCCTTCAGAAAATCATTCTAATATGCTGATTATTATCAATGTTGGACACCATGTACACTGGGGAAAAAAACGTAATTTTTTCATGACCTAATTACTGAATCGAAAATCAATAATCTGTAAACAAATATCAATTGTCATATATAACCGTATTATACTCAATTTATTTGCATGCTGGAGTTAAAAAACACAAGTCTCATTTTGTACATAGAACCAAACAACGAAAGCATGACACATAGTATACAAATATTGAGCACATATTAATGTATTGTTTTTACACCTATAATTAATGATTATAATCAGTAGTTTTATATTAGGCCTTGATTTTTGTGTAATTTGATTATGTAGTGGGGATGTCGCCTCAATTCGTCCTATCAAGGGTGCGTTTAACAGTCCTCCTTTTTTCTTTTCTCGAGGTTTCAAATCCTTTTGCTTCAAGTTTGTCAGTTGTGATTCATCTCAGAGCTGGTAGGTTGTTTCGTATCCCTATGGAGTAAATTAATTTGAAAAGTACTTCCAGATCCAAGGCTGCTGAAAAAGTGGAAGCTGTCTTTCCTAATTCATTCATCCTGTTTGTCGTACCTCTCTATGTTCTCAATGTCTGTGCACACGACCCAGGATTCCTGAGGAAAATCTACAGGTGACGATGATCGATCTTCCAGCATCGGCACATCAGAGCTTTCGTCGACCCTGTAGTCCATGTTTGGATCAGGACACACATCATTTCCTGAAGCAAGTGACACAAGATTCAAAGTTATGTTTTGTTTTGCTTACAGAAAAACAAGTGAATGCTTAAAGGAACTGTTTTATGTATTTATTGTGCCATCTCCACCACCTTCAGACTGACAGTAGTATGTCACCATGCAGTATATTAGCTTTATGTACTCATGTCTGCTTATGTAAAGAATCTGCTGTCCTCTGCTGGCTGTCATTGACACAACACCTTTCCTGTGGAGCTGCAGAACACCCAACAGACACATAGATTTGAGCATCTCGGTAATGTACATCTCCAGACAGCACTGAAGCTGGATGAACAATCTGCATATTTCTGGGTGGATTTCACCATCCTCTGGCCTAAGAAAAGCACAGAGAGAAAAAGAGAAACCACATAATATGGCATCTTACAGACACATCATCAAATCTACATGGCTGCTCTAACATACAGGCTTACCCAGAGATTGCGATGAGGTTTTGATAGGCGACCTGGGCTACGGCACATCCTTTGATGCGAGTCTTGTGCATCTGTGCCCTTAAAGAAGGACAGTCAATTGTATTCTCCCCTATGGAGATGACCTGCTCACGATGGAGAGCCACAAGAGTGTTGAACTCCTGAACGGTCTAAAAATGGAGACAAATCCTGCTCAGTCTATTATTAGAAAGTCAATGTGTATAGATTAAGCTACAGCAGTGTTTTGGAACATGGTAGCTGGTTTGGTTGGTAGACCATCTTGGACCAGCACCAAACCAGTTACTGGCTAGTCAAGCAGTTAGGGTAGCTGGTTGATCATTTTGGACTACCTAGAAATCACGAGTTTAGCTGCCATTATCTAGATGCCACACAGCAACACATGGGATTGTGGGGAGGAATGTAATTTATACATAATGGTGCAGTATGAAAACACAAATAGCAAATGATAAACATAACACTAATTATTTATCTTAGAAGCAATTCATATTTCAATAGATCACATCCCGTCCATTGCTGTGTTAAATAGTAAGATACAAGGTTGAAATAGGGGGGCATAATAACAATTTCTACTGCAATTATTCGTACTGGGTCGGCACTACTAACTAAAGCCTGTTAGATTGCAAACATATGATGATATAATTTTCCAGTGTAACACTCAAAAAAAGCCTATCCAAAAATAGCATCCGCAGAAGAGTGACAGCGGTTGTTCTTCAGCACGCTCACCGTTCTACAGTCATCCATCGCCCGCTGAGCTCTCCGCGTGCTCTCGGTGCTCTCCCGGCGCTCCGGATCCCTCACCGAAGACTTGCCGATTTGAAAAATGTTGGCTGCGGATCTGGGGCGGTTCTTTCGCCCGTTCGGTGCAGAACACATGCATACGCATCCACAAATAAAACCACCTCACTGAGGAAAATGTCTTTAATCCGTCTGTCCTCGATGAGAGGGTGAGGTCGAGCCTTGGATGCGGGTTGTTTCGATGCTCAGAGTGATGTGACGGAGCCGAGCGAGCGTCCGCGACGCTTCCTCTGCATCTCCCGCACCAACAGGCAAGTCACCTTCACCCCTGTCGAGGGCCGAGCGCCGCTGCTGGATCTCCACAGCTGCGGGCTTCACGATCCATGAATAGACGGGTTCGTCGAAGAAACACAATTGCTTAGTGTGAGGAAAAAGAAACATTCACGATTTTATTTGTAATCGGCGTCTTAAATAATGTTTGCTTAATCTATTTGTTGTTAGTAAATACAACTGCTGTCTAAGACCTCTTTGAAACATTCCGTTTAAAACCAGCATTAGAGAACCTGAAGTAGTTCATGTTTTTACAGAAAGAACTGAAAACACTCCCCTGAAAATGTTTGATGTAGTAAAATAATAGGTATTGTGTGTTGTCACACAAAAACTTACATGCAATATTCTGGGAACGTTAGTGAATGGTTGGAACATTAGGATTTGGTTCTAAAACAGGATGTTCTCTGCTGGGTGTTCTCTCTTAGGATTCAGATGAACAAAAAAATACATTCCCAAACGGGATTTGGCTGTCATTCTTGGCCATTGCCAAATCTTAATAAATAAATAAATCTCATTCCAGTAGAATGAATTGACACAACAAAACATGTTCTGAAACACTTTACTGTGCAAAAGAAGCCATTAAATTTGTACAACATAAACCTGGGTTCTAGCATTAAACAAGCATCTAAGCCGCTCCAAGTAGGCCTAATGGTAACAGAAAAAGAGGCAACTTATCAAAGTGTACTGACGGAGTAAGCATTATACCCTGAATTATTGCTTTTTCTCTTTTCTGCTGCATTATAATACTGTTTACAGGTCAAGTAGGCAGATGCTATAAGGTAATTGCTTAACGTGATATCTATGAATTGCACGAACCCTGTAAGACCTAAACCACAAACAAACACACAAATGATTCCCACAGGAAGAAAAACACCTTAATATTTCATCATATTTGAAGCTACATTGAAATAAAAGTATGAGGCACTTGATGAGATTTCCACTGTCAACAACATGCATTTGTCCAGCAACGGCAAACGAAGTGAGAACTAATCCTCCATACATCAGAGGAGGAGGAAGTAGCAGAGGCCACAGAAGATGATGAACGCCATCACCCAGTGCAGAGAGTAGATTGAGATGATCACAAAGTCAATGTCAAATAGCCAGCCCCACATGTCTCCCAGATCCAATGCATCCAGGCCAAATGCTCTGTGGGGAAACTGCCAGCGACTGGCAGGTCCGCCATGTCTCTGAAATCCTGAAATAACAACAACAAAAAATAAATATGCAACTTGTAATTAAAACTTTTTAACGACTAGTGTCTTGAAGACATGCCAATGCAAATGACATATGACAAACCCCAAAAGATGCGGAAACGCTTTGGACAGTTGGGCAGGGGCCATTTAGAATAGTTGGTCTTCTGAAAGGTCTCATGTCTTGAACAATACACTTTTGGGAAGCAAGTCTTTGTAGTTTGATTGAGCTCTGAAACAAAAGGTTCATCAGGTGGTTAGATAAAGTTCTTCCAAGCAATATGAGAGAAAATTTAGTTTATTTGTTCCACTCACCTTCCTGAAAGAGCACATGGGATATGAGGGTCCTACAGAGGGGACACGGGGTATTGCTTGGCCTGTTCTTAGCCAGAGTTCTCAAACAGGGCTCACAGAACACATGACTGCAAGGATGGCACTTGTAAGGGCTGTAATATACATCTAAACACACGGCACATGTGTATCCTTCCCTTTCTTCATCATCGCTGCCCTTTAGGTCCCACTTCATAGCCTGATAGATAGAAGCAACACATAAAATATGAATGAAGAACTGATACATTATGAGGGGGAAAAAAACAAATCTCCAATAAAATGACACCTGCTTAACTCCGCTGTCCGGCTAGCCCTCGGTGGGATGCAGCTGGGAATGGCTCGGTCGCTCCTATCCGCCTTCCGAGCTGGCAGTCTTTTATTGCCCACACACGGTACTGATGAGTGCCTGTCCTGAGCCAAAGCCTTAGTGACATTTTTACCGAGAACTCAGAAGTTCCACACAACACAGCTCCTGTTTATAGTGCCAGTTTTCTTGCTTATCTGACGGTCCATCCTAGATTAAACCACATAGAGACTGGCATACCATGCAATTGAGGAAGCAAACAGGAGTGCAGATTCGATAGAATCAAATGTGGCAAAAAAAACAACTAAAGCCGTATTCACACCCATGTAACTATACTATTTTCCGTAGCTCAAACAGTCAGAAGCAAATTGAAGCTAGAAAGCCAAAGTCATGGGTTTCTGAATCACAGTGTCGACCCGGATCCAGTGAAAGGTCACTTTAAGGATATGCACAAAAATGCAATAATGATAACAATAGAAACAAAAGTTTAATATCATTTAATTATATAAGAATAGGGAAGTCCACACCACACAGCTATAACAAGACCTCACAAGGAAGATTTGCAATCACTTTCAGAACATTTTTTTAATAAAAATCGGATTAACTGCTGATGATAAATCCTTTTATTGTTACTTGTTTACCATCAATCAGATACATCTGGATTTAGAGAGCTTGACTTTTAAGTGCAGACTACACTCCAAAGCGCAATCTTATAATAAACAGAAAGTTATTATGTATTGGTATGGATGCTAAAGTAGCTATTGTTATATTTATATTTATTCTTGATGTAAATGGGCCTTTAAAATTAAATGAAACTCATATAACATCCGTCAGTGTAATTTTTAATAATACACTTTTTGTGAATTATCCATGACTGTTATATATATATATTTTTTGTTCATATTTAAGAAGGTTGCTAATAATTATGGAGTTGACATTATGTATAGAATTGCAATCTCACAAACTTTAATGTTGATAATGTAGAGTGCTGTTGGACAATGTATAGTGTTGTTTGCCTAAATTAAAACCTTTTTCACATTTCTGATGTTTGTATTAAAGAAAATGTCTAATCATTTCAGAAGAAATGCATATCAGGGAATAAATAGCCATAATTATTCAAAATGAGTGATTTTTTTTTTTGTCAGAAAACTAATTTTGGACTATAAAGTATGTGTGATTGTTTTAAATGTCTGTGATTGCAATTCAATGAATTCCAAATGAACATCCTGAAGGGGAGCCAAATTGATTTAATTCAAAAATAAGAACAAAATGAGTCAGACTTTGGCACCACCCACAACTTTAAAACATCTCACCAGATCTTTTGCCTCCTGCTGTCTCTGAATCCAATGCTCCTTCTTCCTCTGCTTCCTTCTTAGGCTTTTCAGGCGGTTTTTCTCTCTCTTGGAAAGCTTTGGCTCTAGGTTGGGTGAGATGTTTCTTGATGGCTCCTCCATCACTCCGAGTCTGACCTCCTCTGGATTCACAGCTCTGTCCAGAGAGGTTCTACTCTGGGAAGCAGAACCCACAAGCCTTACCTCTAAGCTCTCCTGATAATCAGACAGCTGTGGTGGCAATTCAGAAGGTAAAGAAACATCTGTGCCTCTCTCAACAGTCTCAAGAATCTGTGGTACTTCAGTTAACTCAACCTCAAGTTCAGTTTGAGCAGCGGCTACATGGGACACAGTACAGGAAAAGCTGAGGGTTGAGGAAGGAGAGGGAGCTGAGCTTTTTTTCTGAGGGAGAGACTTCACCTCATTCTTCCTCCTCACAGTATGTTCTCTAGTCCTTCCTAGTCTTGTCAAAAGAACTGGAGGTTTTAGATCCTGATCAACACGACTCTTACTGAGATGTAGAGTTGTCTCATGTCCACAGGAGCATTTAGAGCAATTTACAAAATTAAAGCCTCCTAAGCGAGCTCCACAGTTCTGACAATTTAATTTCCCCACTGTCCAACTGGCCTGCAAAAAATGTACATTTTATCAGAATAGATCATTTTCAGATGTCAACAGCCCAAATTGCATTAATTAAAAACATAAATTAATGAAAACTACCTGATCAACACTTGCCAAAATCCAATCTGGCAAAGATTCAACATTCAAATGCCACACATTGCATGTGGCTGCAGTCTCACTTGATGCTACTACCTGTATTAATATAAAGCAGTGCCACTTAGGAATATACGTTACTGATGATTATCATTCCTTTTACATAAATGAAAGTCTTAAACCATTCCCAATATACTGCAGTTACCTTTCAAAGACAACATATTATAAGTTTTAGATCATAATTCTCCCACCTTCAGGAGGCTAGTCGAGTCTATTAGACATCTACGGCACTTTCTGCAGCGAAGGTTTGTTGGATCTTCTAGTGTCCCTGATTGATCTTGTTCTTCACCCTGTTTGAAATGTGCATTAGAAAACCTTATTTTATTCCTATACAAATCCCTAGGTAGATTAGTATCACACACACAATATAATGCATGCATAAACAGTTTATTGTTCTTAAGTAGTCTCATTTGTTGTCATCTGTGTATGTCTTCATAATCTGCCTTTTTTGCACATTAGAAAACTTTATGCTTGAGCATAAAATAGTACAAACTCTTGCTACAAACATCAAAATTAGTACAACACAGCAACATTCGCTGTATTTACTATCTAACCTCGCACTAAATTCAGTTTGTACGCACATTTAAACAGTGTAGTTTTCTTAATAAAAAATCTACAGTGATAGTTCCTGTATTAGCCGGTGTTTTTTCCAGTCATTATTATGTAAATACTTCCTGTTTGTCTCAGTTAAACATTTGTTTTACGTATGTACCAAAAATATAACATACCACGAAAGAGCTAGCCATTTTCCTCGACGGGATTTCTGAAGAGCACCTCAAGTTGTTTGGCTAAAAGGCTAAAAACAACAAACTGGCTCTGTACTACTCGGAGTGCAGTTGCCTTCGCTACGGAAGCCGCAGAGGGGCAAAAATACTCGGAACAAGCGTAAATACTGTGAGTACACAATAATTAATCTATTTCATTCATAAAGTTACTCATTCATTCATTTATTAAATCAATCAAAATTTCCTAACCTAAACCAAATGAATGCACAAATAATGAAGAGAAACTCATAGGAACATAGGAAATTCAATCGAAAGTGTTTTAATCTACGTTATTTTAAAGACGCTTTAAACACAACACTGAATGTTTGTGGTATATTTGTGTTGTAAATATATAATTAAGTCAGTGTTTTAACGATGAAATGCGCTGGAGCGGCGATTTGTTACTTCCTCAGGCGATCGCGACTTCACATCTCTAGCCCCAATATACATTTTTTTGGCTATTGAATTGTTAGAATACGCTTTAAGCCTCAATACGGGGGTCAAACCCCTATCATTCGCACACTGAGATGGAGACAGATATAATCACACATATACTCAATGTTGGGGAGTAACTAGTACATGAACGGAGTTACGTAATTAATTATCCTACAAAAATAATGTAGGGTGAAGTCAGCTAAAATGGGCTATCAGTAAAAGGGGCCAAATAAGGTGTAGGTCATATCTCTTTACATTTTCCAGCCATCACAATAACTGTCTTGGCCTTGTTGCTTCATATTGGTTGACATGTAACTGCACAATAGTGTCTCGTTATTAGGCTAAGCCCAATAATAGATGGGCGGAGTTTTTTAAGGCGGGCGAGTGTGTACATAAAGCTTGTCAGAGAAATTTAAAGGAAAGTGAGCCTGGTAGTAAATTGTCCCTAATAATTTAACTAAAGCAATTATAAGAGCTTACCAGCAAGCAAACGTTATGAACAGTTTTGAATCCTCTGGCCGTCTTTGTTTCAATAAAAAAAGTGTTAATTAAAAGTAAACTGTGATTTTGTATGAAAAAGGTCATTTGTTAGGTTGCCAAATGGCTGGTAAAGGGGTCATTGATGGTTTTCTAATAACTAATAATTATTGGTTAATTGGGTAATTAAATGTGTTATTTGTTTAAGGTTCAAAACACATTATTTTCCACATTTTTGTACATTATTGTTTCTCCTCTATGCCCTGACTTTCTGAAACGCGTTGATTTTTACAAAGCTCACTGGTCTGAAAAGCGAGGTGTGCTGGGATTGGCCAGCTATCCAATGCGTTGTAATTGGCCGAATACCTCAAACATGTGACAGAAATGTTACACCCCTTACCATACTGTTGATGCCGTATTTGTCGGGAGGAGAGACAAAAACATTATAATGACTTATTACTGTCTTTTTACGCGTTGCGTATCACGCCGCGTAAACATAAAACCATGTCTGCATTTTGTGATCGGAGAAATGACAAACAAAAAGCACTACTCTACACTGCCCAAAAAACTCGCTTTAAATATATAAATATAAAAACTCTTTATATATAAAAAAACATACTTACAGTCTTTGAGTCAAAACAGCCGGCAATTTAGTCTACTCTCCCAGGATCAGGAACGGTCCTCCATAAAACGTGCTGACCACATCTGAATATTTGGGTTGAACGGCTGGAACAGTGTGTATAAATGAAACTTAACCTGAGTTTAGTTCTTGTCCTTCTAAAAGAGCCGGCGGCTCTTGAGTGAGCGGAAGGCTTGTGGCAACAATGTGCAGACCCCAGGAGACTCGCTTCGTCATGCAAGGGGCAAAATAGGTTTATGGGATAAGAATGTTCCATACACAAATTTAACAGTCTTTAAAAATATATTATATATATATTAAAGATATCTGCAAACACTGTATTTGAAGGGAATGCGGCAAAAGGTCTAGCTGGCCTGACTAGGTGCAATGTTAAGACCTACAGTATAAGGAAATGTTAAAGTGTTTTTTGTGTGTCAAAGATGTCTTAGTCTTTAACAAAATGTTTGACAAATATTTGACAAGCATGCACACATACATTCACACAAAAGACACCAATGCACAGAAACACACACGTATACAACATGATCAGTTCATTTTAATTGCACTGTTTAATGAAATATTCGTTCAACTTTCTATTTAATGAAATACATTTATTATGTTTGCACACTAAAGACAATAGTGTCAATTTACTGTTAAAAATAAAATAATTTCAGCCGAAATTACCTGGCCCATTTTAAATGTTGTGCCATGGCTCAAGAACGTACCTGCTGATACTCTAACTCTCATCATTTTAAAACAATTATACTTTTTCACATTAAAAAAATCCATGCTAATTTATAAAAAAATCATTAGATCTCATGCATAGTTTATTTGATTGTATTATAAGTCCTTTACCAAAACGTGGCCCATTTTAGCTGACTTCACCCTAACTGTAATCTGTCACAGTTACTGAGAAAAAAAAGTGTAATTAAATTACAGTTAGGCCTACTACTGTAAATGCTGACAATTACAAAAATGGGTTCCGAATATTTTCACACACATATTGATTTCTTTCCCAATTTGAAGTGACTGCTCTCGAAATCAATACTGACCAGAAACCCACACCCACACAAATTTAAGCAGTTTAGGCACACAAAATAGGACACCATTGCAATTGATAACTGTTTCATTTCCTATTTGGGTTATTATGTACAGGTGCATCTCAATAAATTAGAATGTCATGGAAAAGTTCATTTATTTCAGTAATTCAACTCAAACTGTGAAACTCGTGTATTAAATAAATTCAGTGCACACAGACTGAAGTAGTTTAAGTCTTTGGTTCTTTTAATTGTGATGATTTTGGCTCACATTTAACAAAAACACACCAATTCACTATCTCAACTAATTAGAATACTTCATAAGACCAATAAAAAAAACATTTTTTTAGTGAATTGTTGGCCTTCAGGAAAGTATGTTAATTTACTGTACATACTCAATACTTGGTAGGGGCTCCTTTTGCTCTAATTACGGCACTCAATTCAGCGTGGCATGGAGGTTGATCAGTTTGTGGCACTGCTGAGGTTTGGAAGCCCAGGTTTCAGTGGGCTTCAGCTCATCTGCATTTTTTGGTCTATTGTTTCTCATTTTCCTCTTGACAATACCGCATAGATTCTCCATGGGGTTCAGGTCAGCCGAGTTTGCAGGCCAATCAAGCACAGCAACACCATGGTCATTTAACCAACTTTTGCGTGCTTTGCGCCACCACAGTGGGGGCAGGTGCCAAATCCTGCTGGAAGAGGAAATCAGCATCTTCAAAAAGCTGGTCAGCAAAAGGAAGCATGAAGTGCTCCAAACTTTCTTGGTAAACAGGTGCAGTGACGTTGTTTTTCAAAAAAACACCCAATGGATCAACACCAGCAGATGACATTGCACCCTAAATCCTCACAGACTGTGGAAACTTAACACTGAAATTCAAGCAACTTGGGCTATGAGCTTCATCACCCTTCTTCACCCTTACTCTAGGACCTTGGTTTCCAAATGAAATACTAAACTTGCTTTCATCTGAAAAGAGGAATTTGGACCACCAGGCAACAGTCCAGTTCTTCTTCTCCTAAGACCAGGTAAGACGCCTCTGACATTGTCTATGGTTCAGGAGTGGCTTAACAAGAGGAATACGACACTGTAGCCAAATTCCTTGACACGTCTGTGTGTGGTGGATCTTGATGCCTTGACCCCAGCCTCAGTCCAGTCATTGTGAAGTTCACTCAAATTCTTGAAACAATTTTGCTTGACAATCCTCATAAGGATGCGGTTCTCGCGGTTGGTTGTGCATCTTTTTCTTACACATTTTTTCCTTCCACTCAACTTTCTATGAATATGTTTGGATACAGCACTCTGTGAACAGCCCGCTTCTTTGGCAATGAATGTTTGTGGCTGACCCTCCTTGTGAAGGGTGTAAATGATTGTCTTCTGGACAACTGTCAAACCAGAAGTCTTCCCCATGATTGTGTAGCCTAAAGAACCAAACTGAGAGACCATTTTGAAAACTCAGGAAACCTTTGCAGGTGTTTTTAATTAATTAGCTGATTGGCATGTCACCATAATCTAATTTGTTGAAATAGTGAATTGGTGGGTTTTTGTTAAATGTGAGCCAAATCATCCCAATTAAAAGAACCAACGACTTAAACTACTTCAGTCTGTGTACATTGTGAGATTTCAATCCACGAGTTTCACAATTTGAGTTGAATACTGAAATAAATGAACTTTTTCCATGACATTCTAATTTATTGAGATGCCCCTGAATATGCTTTATTTTTTTAAGAGTAGTAACTGTTTTCACCAAGGATTGTTAGAGGCCAGTGTTTCCTTGTCGTACGGATTGGATTTCAAAAAACAGTATCATTCTATCGATTTACATACGTATTTAACCTAAAAATATCGAAAGGAAAAGAGGTGCTAAAGTTGATTTTGTGCGGCGGTGTATAAAATGAAATAATCAATCTTAAATCAAAGGGCAACAGAAGGATTTTGAACGTCCTGGACATAGCTTTCGAAAGGTTAACCCTGCCTGTTTAAAAGTTTCAAAATGATTAACAGTTGAAAACATTCGTTAGAAATTTAGAAATGTAATCAAAAAGTAATAAAATGTAATCAGTTACATAATAAAGTCTAATGAACTAGCATAACTAGCCTATTACTTATTACATTTAACTAAGGTGCAGGTAACTGTCATCTGTAACCTATAGGCCTATGTACATTTCCAAAGTAACTTCAATCCACTGTATATAGGCTAGCCTACTCTGTGGGGGTTCGGATGAAGGATTGGGTGTTTGTGGCCAAACGTTCGGTTTTATAGCAGCACGCGCTACAGCACGGTGGCAGCTCGAAGCGCAATACCAACTTTCGAATAGGATCAAAACAGCTTATACTGAAGAGAAAAAACTTTATTTTTTAAAGAGAAAAGTTATATTGGAAATAGGGATTTGGACTCGTCCTGAAAAGTTTTGTTCAAGCGTTCCACCTGTTGGATTGCGTTTCATAGTGGTTGCTACAAAAATCATGATGATGATGATGGATGGACCTCACTGGAAGAAATTCTGGTAAAACGAGTGTGCATATTCTATGCCGAGCCCACCCGGTTCACCTGCGTAGGTAACTGACGTCTAGAGTCACTGCTGATATAAATGGAGCCGCGTCGTCACAAGTCGTCAGTAACAATGTTGATGGTTGGCATCGCCTTCAAGTGTATGAGCTCCTCTGAATGGAGTAGTGCTGTTTAATGAGGTTTTGCTAATTTTACGCGCTACGCGACATGGAAGAAAACAACGGCACGTTCTTATCATTTCAGAACGACAGTGGTTTAGATCAGCAAATCGACAATGTGACTTTACCTGTGAAGGTTCCACTAAGTTATCAGATCTCCACGTCTTTGCTGATCGGCGCGCTCATTCTATGTTCCGTATTTGGAAACGCGTGTGTTGTGGCGGCTATTGCTTTGGAGAGATCGCTACAGAATGTTGCAAACTACCTGATCGGATCACTTGCCGTGACGGACCTCATGGTGTCGGTGCTTGTGTTGCCAATGGCGGCTCTTTACCAAGTTTTAGACAAGTGGACGCTTGGACAGGTAACTTGTGATATTTTTATTTCCTTAGACATTTTATGTTGCACATCTTCAATTCTGCACCTGTGCGCTATCGCTTTGGATAGATACTGGGCGATCACCGACCCAATAGACTACATGAAGAAAAGGACATTAAAACGTGCTGCTCTTTTAATCACCGTTACCTGGTTTGTCGGCTTTTCGATATCAATTCCACCCATGTTGATCATGAAATCTCAACCCAAGAGTAAAGCAGAAGACATGGCCAATCCTGAAGCTTGCATGATCAGCCACGACCCATGGTACACGATTTATTCCACCTTTTGCGCGTTTTACATCCCTCTGATTCTCATGCTGGTCTTGTACGGACGCATATTCAAAGCGGCGAGATTTCGCATTCGCAAAACCGTTCGAAAACCTGAGAAAAAGAGGGTGAAATGTTTGACTGTGTCACCTGCGCTTTTTAAGCGAGCGAACGGAGAGCTGGGCAAAAACTGGAAAAGCGCAGTCGAACCCAAACCCGCCGCGTGCGTAAACGGCGCGGTTAAGCACGCGGAGGACGGCGAGTCTCTGGAGATCATCGAGGTTCACAGCAATTCCAAACACAACCTGCCTCTGCCCAACACGCCAAACTCTGTCCCTCTGTTCGAGAACAAACACGAGAAGAACACCGAGGCGAAGAGGAAGCTCGCCTTGGCGCGCGAGCGCAAGACAGTGAAGACTCTGGGCATTATAATGGGCACTTTCATTGTGTGTTGGCTGCCGTTCTTCATCAAAGCGATCGTGCTGCCTTTTTGTCCGTCTTGTGATATGCCTTTGTGGCTCATCGACGTCATTAATTGGCTGGGGTATTCAAACTCGCTTTTGAACCCCATAATTTACGCCTACTTCAATAAAGACTTTCAGAGCGCCTTCAAGAAAATCATTAAATGCCATTTTTGCAGACCATAAACATACCGTCTTTTCAGTTTAACTGTCAGAAACACGAGTTTAAGCAGTATTGATTGCTCAGAAAAACAATAGTGGTGCATTTTAACAGCACTGAAAACTTGGTCTTTAGTACCACTATAAATATACATGATTCATCCTGATTTTATATATCAGATGTATATGTTATGATATCAGGTTACATAATGTGTACTGAAAATGTTTATTTCATGTCCATGACAAACAAAGATCATGTCCATGATGTAAAAAAAAAAAAAAAGTCGCGCTGTACTTTACCTTGTCTGTCCTTCTGATTGTTTGTTTAATTTATAACTAAATTCCTATTGCACATATGTGATGAATGGAAGAAACAAGCTGTTCAATGTCAAATATTGCAATATTAAATAATTAAAAGTAATTGTATTAATGAATATTATATTTTAAAGCTGTCTATCAAATTATATAAGCAATAGCAAAAAAATTTAATTCTAAGGACCCCTTTTATGAATTGTCACCTTGAACATTTGATGCCTGTGAAGATATTATGTTCATAACATTGACTTGGATGCATACCATATATACGTTCAATATGTCTATTATAATTAAACTAGTAAATTTTTTTTTATGTCTTATGGCCCAAGAAGTGTCCGTGTGTATTGCCACTTGAAACATTTGGGATATATAGATATATAATTATAATATATAATTAGGTGCTGTATTTTCTCAAGAGACGCTATACCTATTTATCGTCACTTTCAGTCCATCATTTAAATGTGTCTTTATACTTTTCCTCTTTGCCAGGCACTTTAAAACCCATTAATCCTGACTTGCACCTTCATCCCCTGTGGAAACCCTGCGTGAAACAATTGATACAAAGGAGCAATGGAGAGGCCGAAAGATCCTCTTAACAAATCCCTTCATAAAAGAATGTTTTCGCAACAAGATGCTCCACCGCACATATCTCTTTATTTCTGCAATGCTCGAAATCTCAAGGCTTTTACATGATTAGGAATGTGCCAGTGCAAATTGTTACAATGAATCATATTAACAGGTCCCCAGCTGCCACTGTTTATGTTAACTGATGAATTCTTGTTGAAACAAAATAGTGTTTGTTCCATCATGGCTGAAAATGAAAATGTGAAAAGTCAATAAAACAGGCAAATGGGCTACATGTGTGAGTTCAAACTCAAAATCTTTTGTGTCCCATTAAAGCAACTAATCTATATGGAATTTTTTTGGAGGATTGTGCTAGGATCGTATAGTCTCAAAAGTTGCTACAGCAGCCCTGCCATCCAGTTGTGTCTGAATCACTAAAAGCCTGTCAACAGAGCGGACACAGTGATGCTGGTCACCATAGCGACACTCAGATGTTTCAAACTCTGGGTCCGAGCTGCAATTATCTGATCAAAGGCTTAGGACAATACACAGAGCCCACGTGTACACCCACAGCTGGCATGATTTAGCGACCTGAGGATCCACAGCTATTTATTAACAATGAGAAACCTCCAGAACCCTGCCGAGAAACCACTGCTGATCACTCAACAAACATTGGTGAGGTCCATTATTGTCTATTTTGGGTTACAGCTCTGCAAGAAAATCTTGAGAGCTTGCTAACAAATATACAGAAGAGACAGTTTGAAACTAACTGGATAACAAATAAACCTTCTCAGCCAAAAAGAGCATGACTGGGTCTGTCAAGCTCTAAAAGGGGCAAAAAAGCATCAGAAATAGTCCACAATGCTATATTGAGAAAATCTCAATCCATTCAAATATTTTATGTGAAAAAAAAAAGTGACATGTGGCCAAGTATGGTGACCCATACTTGGAATTAGTGCTCGAAATTCACCCTCCAAAGGCAAAACACTAGCAGTGAAACACACACGGGGAAGTGGCAGCCATAGCTGCAGCACCCAGGGAGCAGTTGGAGGTTCAGTGCCTTAACCTCAGTCGTAGTATTGAAGGTGGAAGAGAGCGCTGCACATTCACTCCCGCCACCAGTATGAGACTCAAACCCGCAACCTTTGGGTTAAGAGTCTGACTCTTTAACCATTAGGCCACAACTTCCCCACGACTTTTATGTCGACTTATTATTGGGCTTCAGCCCTCAGAACTCTATCTGAAATATGATTAATAAAATATTAAGCACATACTTGTAGCTTAATCATTTGGTAGTGTGATGTATAATATTTACTTTGAAACAGTTTTCACTCATATTGATTGTAAATTTCACAAATAATTACAATGTAAAATGATTTTTTGAAGTTGTAAATACACAAAAAAAGATTACTGGAGTATTTCTAACAAGAAAATACAATTTCAGTCTTTCATAATTTCACATTTAATTCAGTGTTACTTGCCATTTCTTTGTAATTATTTGTGAAATTTACTAGCAGTTTCTGAAGATTGTTTCTTGTTTGTTGACTGACTGACTTTTTCAGTGTACAAAAAAAATGCAAGTAACACATCAAATCAAACATGGAATTTCAGAATGACTGAAACAGTTGTAGCCTAAAACATATAATATTTGTTATATTTACAGTTTTGAAAAATCAGTTATGTAATCATATAAAATGGCAGGAACTTCAGGAGTTAATTAAATAACTTAAAACAGGTTGTCAGGTTAAAAAAGTGTGACACCAAGACCACTTCAGGTGAAATTTCATAATCAGACTTTCTACAAGCTCTTGTTATTCAGTTTGAGATCTATAAATTCTGAATATTTCTCAGTCTTTCAACCAAGAATAATCAGAGGCAGATGCACCGAAGAGAAGAGATTCTAGAAAGTCCAAAGTAATCCAGCCAGCTGAATGCCGATTCTCAAGTGGCCGTCTTCACAGTGGGCAAGATACAAAGATTTAAACTCAAGAACGCAGCTCAGCCATATGTAATTCACAGGGGAATTTGTACATCCAAAAAAAAAAAAAGGCTTGTGCACACTAGCAACAATTGTCAAACAGACCTAAAATAAAACAACAAAAAATGTAGTTCTGTGGTTCACAATTATAGCTGGAGTGTATGTCAATGAACGCTTTCCCAGAGGTGGCAGGTGCTAGTATTCCAGCTTCAGTTAGAGGACATATGAAAGGTAAGATTTCCAAAACACTTCATTCAAAATCAGGACAGAAGAAAAGGTGTCCACATATGAGACAGCAGACAGGAACAGGCACTATTGCACAAAATTGAAATTTATTGTTCACTGCTATTTTAGGTTTGGGCTTTTTGCCATTTTTAATGAAAGAGACAGTTGAGAGGAGACAGGAAATGAAGGCGAGGGAAAGTGGGATCGGTATGTGATACTAGAATCAAAGTCACATCTGCTTCATAGGAGACACTTTTTGTGTACGTGGCTCCAAAAATGCAGTATATTTTCACTACTGCAAAATATACTTTGTTCATTTCGTGTATTCTCTTGTTTCCTATCATCAAATGTTTTAGACTGCACAAACATGCAGCTTGATGTAAAATCAAAGACACTCACACATGCAATCATATGCAATATTTTCAGGGATGGAACTGATTCTATAGCTTGTTTCCTAAATAATATTCCAAGCCACAAACCAGAACAATGTCAATTTGACAGACTCCTATATTATCCATAAAATATTCTCAGTGTTGAAAAATATATTGCTTTATTTTGACAAGCACTTCAAGTGACACATTTTGTTTGCTTAAAGAGAAAAAAGCCATGCATGTATGTTCTGATCTGTTTTTTGTTCAGATATGTTTTTTGCAGACAATCAAAAGTGATATTGAAATTAGAGTATCATTGCGAACTTATTTTCTAAACAAAAATGACAGCTTTCTTTTATCATATACTCAGGCAGACATACAGCAATTCAACAGGACAATAAAGCTTATACATCAGACCAGCAAGTGCTTTGAGCATCAATACATTAACTATGACTGAATAATAACATACAATGTCTTAATCCTTGATTTAAATACATCAAATGTTTGGAAAATATGATTTAGACCAGTTATATCCAAGGTTGATCTGTACTGAGTAAAATATAAAATCCACTGCAAGTTTTTAGTTCAAAAACAAGGTTGTGAACTTTTACTCCACAATTATCATATTCCTCCCGCAGCTATTTCACAATGCTAAATTTTACATTATGAGAAAGGGAAGTAGTAGAGGGTCATCAATTATTCAGATATACAACATATGTATTTCAGAGATGACAAAGGGCAAAGCTGCAGTGTGTTGTAATTTACACAGCTACTGCAACTCTGAAGCATTTATTTACAGAAGCAAGTATTTGTCCACACAGGTTTACACTATATCTAAAAATAATTATATCACATAAAAATAAATAATACCATACCATAAATATACAGTATGTAGACACTATTCAAACGTTGGGGGATACTATATATGATATATCACATATATATATATATATGAAAAATTAATCCTTCATCAAGCAAGACACTTTAAGGCTACAAAGGGACCTAAAGACATTTATAATGTTATGAAAAGTTTTGGAAATAAATGCTGTTCTTTTGAACTTTCTAAAGAATCCTGAAAAAAGTACATTATTCAACATTATTGATAATAATAAAAAATGTTTCTTGAGACCCAAATCAGCATATTAATCTTCGCAAAGGGGGGGGGGGGGGGGCTGGGGGGGGGGGGGGGGGGGGGGAGGGGGGGGGGGGGGGAGTGGGGGGGGGTATCATGTGACACTGAGTAATGGCTGCTGAAAATTCAGATTTGCAATCACAGGAAGGAATAAATACATTGGAAATATATATTAAAATAGAAAATATTTCACAATATTTCACTGATACAGCCCTGTGAGCATAGGAAGCTTCTTTCAAAAATTTTTTTTTTTTAAATACACCAACCTCAAACTTTTGAATGGTAGTGCGTGTATATATTTCTTTATTTATCTTACAATACAGAATTATTTTTAGACTTGTTTATTTGATATTAACCTAATGTATATTTGCTAAGACAGTGAGAGTAAAAGAACATTGAACATTAAAATCCTAAGAGGCAGAAAGGAACAAAGCAATGGAAAGTCTCCTCAGGAAATCCCACCCTTTAAAGGAAATTACAAAGATTCAGCAGATTCATGAAAAAGAGGAATATGTTTGTTTCAAAACAAACCCCTTTTCCTGTTACTTTTCCTAACACATTTGAAAGCTTTTAAATGTAACACATCTAAAAAAAAACATGAATGTACTTAAAAAGAGGGTGATTGTCTGATATACCCCAGACACTTTAAATATGACAAAATATCCACATGACTTTAAACAGCTGAAATGAAGACAGCTGTGCTTGTACTTGAAAGCATCAGTCCGTCAAAGAGCAGAGTGTTCAAACAGGATCACCTGGGTCTGACTCACACTGGAGGGTCTCGATGGTCGCAGGACTCCGATCCGCGAATACACCTCTGCGTCCGAGCCGGCTCCACATGACGGGTGAGGGCTGGGTGGGATGGTGTGGATGATGGGGCCGGACATATACAACATGGACGGTGGAGGTGGAGTGACGTGAAGAGGAGGATGAGGAACAGGTGGAGGTGGGGAGGGAAGAGAAGGGGTCACTACAGGCAGGTTGGGCTCTTTTAGATCACACTGAGCCATGTGGTAGAAACCAAAGTATTCCAGAGCGTTCCCGGCCTGAGCAACGCGGAGCCTGTGGCGCAGCAGGAGCACCCAGTACAGCAATGCCAAGATCAAAATCCCAGCCAAGACCATCAACACCACAGCCAAACTGAGCTCAAAGTCCCAGCAAACATGGGGCAGATTTGAGGTCCTACAGCCCATGGATGATTGATTAACAGAAGATTCCTTCCTGAGAGGAACATTGGACAAAACTAGCAGGGTTCTGTCTGTACTTTCAGTGGTCATAGCTCCCGTCAATCTAGACATGCGTTTCTCAACCACACACTTTATTGGTATCTTTGGTTCCTTGAAGAACCTTTAACATCCATGGAACCTTTCAATTCTCCAGAAAAGGCTTTTTATAGTGGAAAAACTATTCTTTGGGGAACCAAAATGGTTCTTCTATGGCATTTCTGCAAACTCCACTTTTGGAAGTGTCTCAGCAGAGGCGAATGCAGTCGAGCGTTGCTGAACATCTGTTCTGGAGAACGTGGTTCGCAATCCCAGGAACTGGATCGGGGCCTGATGGCGACTCCTGGTGCTCAATTAAAACAGCACTGGAACAGAATGAGCCTTTGTGTGAATGACTGAAATATGTAAGTGGTTAGCCTGCTGAGATCAGTCTACTGAGCTGGCCATCCCGTGGAGATCTCAGGTCTAATATAGAATTGAATCAAAGGCTTCGGTGAGTCTTGCACACCAGAGAGCTGCTGAGGCTGAGCCAATATTGAAGCATTTGTGAGGCAGTTGAGCTGTTACTATGAGATGAAGTGTGCCGTATCTACAGACTTTGCAACAGCATAATCAACCAGTATTCTGAGGTTTGCATAACTTGTAATACTGTGGAAATGAAATATTTGTGCAGAAATGAAACTTTAAAGGAATTAAAAACTTACTTTTTCCACAGAATTCCATAGAAGTATTCCCGATGAGGGTAACGACTGAGAGTTATGCTCTATAAAATGCATGAGAGAGCGTTTGTCGTGGAAGGAAATTCATAGCGAGTTCAGGAAAACATTCCACTCAGTCCTGGCTGGGGATTGGCTGAACTCACTATCTCTATGGTTACAGGAAACTGGCAAAGGATGTTGGTCTGTTTCGCTGAAGAATTCTCATGTGAGAGGAAAGGACTGACTTATCAAAAAACACAGGCTTGCTATCAGGGGCACAAGCCAGTGTGAAATGACTCAAACAAAACTGGCTCACATAAACATATAAAGGTTGTTGACATTTGTGTACAGTACTATTTACTTTTTGTGACTTAAATTAATGTATCATTTTAAAGTCGAATAAACATCTCAGATCCAAAGGTTAATAGTTAAGGAAATATTTTGTATGTTTTATCAAAAATAATTAGAAATATGCCATTAAAAAAATAAGATGAATTTCAATATTTCAAGTTTGTGTAAAAGAACTTACTGTATGATTTATATTAAGAAAGGAATTCTTTCATTCAACAAAGATGCCTTTAATTTAAAAGTGACAGTAAAACATTTTTTTATGTTACTAAAGATTTCTATTTTAAATAAATGCTGTTCTTTTCAACTTTCGATTCACCAAAGGATCCTGAAAAAAAGTATCAGTTTCCAAAACTAACAAACAAACAAAAAAAGGTAATGAAGCACAACCATTTATAACTTTAATAATAAGAAATGAGATGTTTTATTAACAAGGTTCGGGAGGAGCGCGTCAGATACTTAGCCTGATTAACACGGGTGGAGCGCACTCAAGTTAATCAACACCATGATATAAATACAGCTGACTTACCTCTATCCATTGACGGTTATCAGCATTCGGTTTACACCTTTTGCCATCTTATCGCAGACTCAGCTTCTCCCATCTAAACGACGAGACCTATACTGGGGATTTTTTTTTTTCGGTTCTCCGGGCAAACTGCCGGCCCCAGGATCGCTCGTTCTCCGCCAGACACCGCCGCCGAGCCTCACTCCCAAATCTACTCCAGCAGAGCGGCCGATATTTCGAGCAAAGTTCGCAAGGCCCCGAACTCGCCTGCTCGACACCACCATCGCCCCGCACAAACCCGGCTCTCCTTAAGCGCTGGGTCGCAGTGGCAGGCCACCAACGAGCCTGGGCCGCGCCCCAGATCTCACCGCAGCAAAGCCTCACTCGCTTCCCGCTTCGGCTCAACCTTTCCCGCGGCTCGGCCGCAGCGTCGTAGGCAGCCGGGCCTCCAGCAGACGCTAGCGTGAGGCCGCTTCCTCTAGCGACGCAAGCCGTGTTGCAAATACATTTTTAGGTAAAGTCGCTAAAAGGCAGGTCGTTTTGTTGCTAAAAGTCGTGAAACGACCTTGTGACAAAAGGATGTTGCTGTCATTTCGTAACCATGACTCAAACTGCGTAGAATAAACAAATGAATTACTCAGATTTTGAGAGTTAAATTTCGCTAGCATTTTTACCTGTATTTTAAACTACACATTTCACTCAGATAAACGGATGAAAAAGATTGAGTTTCGAGAAAATAAGTTCAACTATGTACCTAAATGATTAACGATTATAGGCACAAACTAACAACTAGGTTTATCATAATATAAATTATTATTATTGAAGTGCAACTAGCTACCTAATTCACATGTGACGTGAGTATTGCTAGGCACCTCTCTAAAGCTGCGTCCGAAATCGCATACTTCAATACTATATAGTAGGCGAAAAACAGTATGCGAGTAGTACGTCCGAATTCATAGTATTCGAAAAACAATAGGCGAGAAGTACCTGGATGACCTACTACTTCCAGTGAGATTCTGAAGTGTGCATCTGATGGACACTTTATCCCATGAGGCCACGGGAGAGGAGGTGTCATATTCGAAAATGGCGGAAGGCGGCACGCTGCTCTTTTCAAGTGTAAGTACCTCAGAGAAAAACGTTGTTCACTGTGGTTAAATTGCACTTGTTTAACATGATCTAAGCGAACGGCTGACTTATTGAAAGTTTAAACATTGTAAGTCGATTAGATGATTTCGTGAGTCGGCTGTAAAAATATGTTTAATCGCCGATGAAAGTGGTAAGAATATCGTGAAACACTGCTGATGTTCGCAGTAGTGAGGGCTCTTTAAATTTAGGCGCAGTTGTGGAGACGCATGTCATGTGACAACGTCAACATGGCGGATGTAGTACGTCCGAAATTCCATTCATACTACTCGCATTCATACTATATACAACGTACTTTTTTAACGGTCGAGTAGTACGTTCAAATTCAAATGTAGCACCTACTAAGCAGTATGCGATTTCGGACGCAGCCTAAGTCTCTTGCCGCTTGGCTAGCTTTTCAATACTTTCTTCTTTGGGTGGTTAAGAGGAAAATACACTTCTTTAACATCTAATAACTTTTTAAAGATACTAAAAGTTGCCAAATAAATGTTTTAAATAAATATATTAATAAATTCGTTACTATGTGCTTTGGAAAACAATTTTTTCTACATGTCACTGTGCAATCTAATCCATGTATGGCTAAACATTTAATTCAAATGTCCACTAAATTTGTAATATTTGGCCATTTCTTTACGACAGAAATGCTACAGCAATCGTAAATACTTGAATGCGGCCACAAAAGCCATTTTTTCATTACGTTCAGCCGTTTCACTGAAATAATCTGTTCAGCTTTTCCCCCATAGGCGGCGTGAATTAAACGAGGGTTCATGATCAGCCCTTTTGATGCCCCACCTTCTCAGTTTCGCATTAGCCCACTGGAGTGGCTATTTGGAAAATTATGGGGTAAGAAACGCCTTCTAATCGATCTGTCAGCTCCACATAACTCCCTGTTTTCAAGCATAAACACCCAATTCCTCTTGACGAATTCCCTCTCAAAAGTAGGACATTGATCATGCAATCAATATAATAAAATCACTTGTCTTAGCACTTGGCTGGCAAAAGTCGACATCACCTCAGCTTTCAAAGCCATGCCTATCCATCCAGATTCACGGCACTTATTTGGGGTACGTTGGCACAGGAAATTCTATTTTGTCGTGCGCTTAACTTTCAGATGCAAAGCAGCACCAAGATTTTCTGACGTGTTATCAGAAGCAGCTTATTGGATTCATCAAACAATTACGCAAAGTAATCCTCATATCATCTACTCTTTTAGACAACTCAAATTGTTCTGAGCATTGAATTCCCTTACAGATGCTGCAAGAGCGCTCCCAGTGGAGCAAATGTGTTTCTCCATCGACTACTGGCCCAAGGGGGGGGGCCATCACCATACTGATGCCGCTGAGTCTTGAAGCTATCGCCCCTACTCCGAAAGACTGGCCATGTTAGCACTCACCATCAAGAGCGACGCTACGCAAACGCCCGGCATCGCAGACAAGCCTTGCCTTTAGTATAGAGCTTAGGATACTACCGGCCTTTGACCTCACAGCCATTCTAATGCCCGATCGAGAACCACGGCAGAATCGTCTTTTTTTTTTGACTGCAAAGTATTGAAATCCCTTTAAGATGCCTGCCGAGGAGCCTCCCTCAGCGAATTTTTCAACTTACTGGCGAGACTTATGCCAGGTTCACACTGCACGACTATCGGGGGTAGCATTGTTGTTGCTGTGTTCACACTGCATGATGGAACAATGGCAGGAGGTTACACACTGCATGACTTTACAAAAGGAAGAATCGCCGACAGCTCTGTCTAGTGCAGGGTTGCCAGGTTTTCGCTACAAAACCCGCCCAATTACCACTCAAAACTAGTCTGAAAATAGGCCAATTGCTTTTGAGGGGGTCCCTCAGTAAATTTCGCGTTCGTGTGGCAAAACACAAAGTTTTTTTTGGGCCCACGAGTTTCTGACGTACAATTCACAGTCAGTGGCTAACTATCACGTTTTTTTTTTTTTTTTTTTTTTTTTTTTTCTGAGATCGTTTCAGACCTGCCGACTTTAATGTGTGTGTGTGTGTGTGTGTGGTGTGTGTGTGTGGGTGTATACAGTGGGTACGGAAGTATTCAGACCCCCTTAAATTTTCACTCTTTGTTATATTGCAGACCTTCCGAAAATCATTTAAGTTATTTTTTTTCCTCAATGTACACACAGCACCCCATATTGACAGAAAAACACAGAATGTTGACATTTTTGCAGATTTATTAAAGAAAAACTGAAACATCACATGGTCCTAAATATTCAGACCATTTGCTCAGTATTTAGTAGAAGAACCCTTTTGATCTAATACAGCCATGAGTATTTTTGGGAAAGGTGCAACAAGTTTTTACACCGGGATGTTTTTTTTTTTTTTTTGGGATCCTCTGCCATTCCTCCTTGCAGTTCCTCTCCAGTTCTGTCAGGTTGGATCGTAAACGTTGGTGGACAGCCATTTTTAGGTCTCTCCAGAGATGCTCAATTGGTTTAAGTCAGGGCTCTGGCTGGGCCATTCAAGAACCCCTCACCCCCACCCCCCCACCCCCACCCCCCCCCCCCAAAACTCACAGAGTGTTGTGAAGCCACTCCTTGTTATTTTAGCTGTGTGCTTAGGGTCATTGTCTTGTTGAAGGTAAACCTTCGGCCCAGTCTGAGTTCCTGAGCACTCTGGAGAAGGTTTTTTCGTCCAGGATATCCCTGTACTTGGACGCATTCATCTTTCCCTCGATTGCAACCAGTCATCCTGTCCAACCGCCCCCCCCCCACCCACAGCCCCTCCAGGCAGCTGAAAAAAACACCACACAGCATTATGCTGCCACCTCCATGCTTCACTGTTGGGACTGTATTGGACAAGGTGATGAGCAGTGCCTGGTTTTATCCACACATACCGCTTAGAATTAAGGACAAAAAGTTATATCTTGGTCTCATCAGACCAACTTCACTGAGAATCTTATTTCTCACCATTTTGGAGTCCTTCAGGTGTTTTTTTAGAAAACTCCATGCGGGCTTTCATGTGTCTTGCACTGAGGAGAGGCTTCTGTCGGGCCACTCTGACATAAAGCCCCGACTGGTGGAGGGCTGCAGTGAGGGTTGACTTTCTACAACTTTCATCTCCCGACTGCATCTCTGGAGCTAAGCCACAGTGATCTTTGGGTTCTTCTACCTCTCTCACCAAGGCTCTTCTCCCCCGATACCTCAGTTTGGCCGGACGGCCAGCTCTAGGAAGCGTTCTGGTCGTCCCAAACGTCTTCCATTTAAGGATTATGGAGGCCACTGTGCACTTAGGAACCTTAAGTGCAGCAGAAATTCTGTGTAAACTTGGCCAGATCTGTGCCTTGCCACAATTCTCTCTGAGCTCTTCAGGCAGTTCCTTTGACTCATGATTTCATTTGCTCCTGACAGGCAACTGTGAGCTGTAAGGTCTTATATAGACAGGTGTGTGGCTTTCCTAATCAAGTCCAATAAGTATAATCAAACACAGCTGGACTCAAATGAAGGTGTAGAAAGAGGTCTGCACGATAAATCGCATGCGATATTTAAAGCGCATCTTGTCAGAAAGCCGGTTCTATAATCAGCAGTAAATCATCATCACGTACTTTCAGATGAAGCAGCATTTACTACACAGAGCCATTGTTCACTGACTAGCTGCGCCAAACCACGTTCATATTCGCAAGATTTTTTGCGCAGCTCGTCAGTGAAAAACGGCTCTGTGTAGTTAATGCTGCTCAATGTGAAAGCCCGCAGGTGACGGAGATTTACCGCTGATTACAAAACCAGCTTTACTGATAAGATGCTCGTTAAACATCGCATGCAATTTATCGTGCAGCCCTAGTATAGAAACATCTAAAGGATGATCAGAAGAAATGGACAGAACCTGAGTTAAATATTTGAGTGTCACAGCAAAGGGTCTGAATCATTAGGACCATGTGATATTTCAGTTTTCTTTTTTAATAAATCTGCAAAAATGTCAACAATTCTTTGAATATGGGGTGCTGTGTGTACATTGAGGAAAAAAAATAACTTAAATGATTTTAACAAATGGCTGCAATATAAAAAAGAGTGAAAAAATTAAGGGGGTCTGAATACTTTCCGTACCCACGTGTGTGGTATATAAACACCCCGGCCGGCAATCGGGAACCCTTCCCGTGCCCTGTATCCTTGCGTCTCTAATTGGCTGAGGTCATTGCCGACTGTGATTTCAGTCAGAAATCATTTCTCACAGAGTGGGGGGGGGGTGGGGGGGGGGGCGGATTGGAAAGTGCCGACGCTCCAGATATTAGCATGCAAATAGTTCTACTGGGTCAGATGCGTCTTTGTTAATTCACACTGTGTGATTGTCACTCGCGTGAACAAGCACTGATTTGCCTCTGATTTCGGGCATTTGTCGGCGATTTTTCGTGAAACCTATCGGCGAGTGAAAAATCAGGCTAAAATCGTGCAGTGAACCCGGCATTACCTGTCCAATGTCGTGAGTCTTGATCTCCCGTCGGACGTTGGCGAGAGCCTCCTGGCTAGACAACCTTTTAACGTTAGACACTCACAAAATGTATCCACACCCTCCGCACAGGTTACCAGCCTCAGTACAACCCGCACACTCGACGCCATGTTCATTCTAACCTTTTTCGGTTTTCTTAGATGCTTGGAACTCACCATCTCTTCCAAATTCGATCCAAAAAAATCAACCCGACCATCTCAGACCTAACTGTACTCGATTGCAAAACAATTTATTTTTTAATCGAACAAAGACCGACCAAGCCAAGAAGGTCATTTCAGCTACATTTTTTAATCCCTCTTCTCCAATCCAACCATACCAGTCCATCTTCGAGTACCCTTGCCTTAGGAATTCTCAGGCTAAACTCCCCCACGAACCACTATTTTTAGATGACTCCAAAAAAAAACGTCACTCGCTTTTGGTTCCAAAAACACCTCAGATCCGTCCCGTTTTTTTTTTTTTTCTTTTCCATTATCAGGCATCCCAGCAAAGAATTTCTCCAGCCATTCCTTTCGTATTGGGGCAGCAACATCAGCAGCCCAAAAAGGCCTCTCCAAGCAACAGATCCAAAGTCTAGGAAGATGGTCTTCAGAAGCTTACCAAAGCTACATCAGAACAGACCAGTTTCACATCAAAAAAGCACACCAAACCCTCATTGGTCATCAAACCATCTAACGTAATCACTCGGCCAGTAAAAAAAAAAAAAAAAAACCTTTCCTTCTACGTCGCGAGGCTCACCGTTCAATTACAGTGTGCTCACGTCGGATGAGGCGAGAAGCTCTTTTTCGAGTTTTTTTTTTTTTTTTTTTTGGTTGTTCTCTTTTTGTGGGGGGTGTGGTTTTTGGTGTGCCCGGGTTTTATGAGTTTTAGATTTCGTTGTTTTTTTTTTTTTGGGCCCAGACAAACCTTACCTTTTCCATCCTACGGTCGGCGAGGCTTACCCATTCGATGCCGTGAGTATTAAGCTCCCGTCGGATGTCGGCGAGAGTCTCCCGGCCACATAACTTTATTTTCCATTCGATGGTTGGCTTAGCCGTCCGACGCCATGAGTCTCGACCTCCCGCCGAACGCCGTCAGAACCCTCCCGGGGGGCGGGGCCTCTTTTTTGGGGGGGGGTTTTTGTGGGGGGGGGGGGGCCTTTTGGGGGTAACGTCAAGTCTATTACCAGTTCGCTGAGGCGTCTGAGTCTGATACCCCATTGGATGCTGCGAGAGCCCTCCCAATTGGGTTTTCCTTTTCTCTCTCCCCGCCCAGCGAGACTTACCCATCTGATGCCGTGAGTATTGATCTCCCGTCGGGTGTCGCAAAAGTCCTCCTTGCCGGACGGCCCAAAGTCTTTTTATCTGCCAAACCGAGAGGACCCACACATCCATCGTCCTGAGTCTTGATCTCCAGTCGGAGGATTCATGGGCCCTCTCGGTCAGCCATTTTTTTTTGCCCTCTGCCCACTGATTAGCAGGGGCCTGTCAGCCACTAGGTAGGGCTACACAATCACGCTGCTCCTCCCCCATCAGCCGGTAGGGCTCACCCATTCCAACGACGTGAGCTCCCGTTGAGCATCGGCTCAAGCCCTCCCAACCGGGCGCCCCAAACCACGTAGTCCAATACCAACAGCCGGTAGGGCCTACCCTTCCAACGCATAAATTGCTCACCGGAGTACGTAGGCTCTTCCGGCTTGCCAACCAGGCGACTTATCAAAACATCAGCCCCTGCCAGTTCTCAGTTTTTTTTTTTTACCTAATTTTGGGGATTATTTTTTTTTATTATCAATTGTTTGTTTTTTTTTTTTTTTTTTTTCTTTTATTTTATTCAGTCTGGCGGCTGCTACCTTGCTCAAATTTGCTTTTTGGGGAGTACTCTGGGTTCGGGCCATTCCTGAGCTTGGAGCCCTTCCTCGGACAGCACGCCAAATATGCATTACCATACTTCAGGTAATTATATGCAAGCGTGAACTCGTGAAATGTTCCTTGAGCAGTAAATCAGCATATTAAAATGATTTCTGGTGAACCTGCTGAAATTTAGCTTTGCCATGACAGGAATAAATTACATTTTACCCCAAGGAATCTCATGCCACTGTATTTTTGATCAACTAAATGTAGACTTGTATTTCCTTATTTAACTAGTGACCTAGAAATAGTGCAGAGTCTTAAGTATCTTTTTATTTATTTCCGTCATAATGCTACATTTGTTTTACACTTTTCTAAATTTATTCATCTTTACTTTTATGTCCAGACTCTAAAAGAGGAATATCAATATTTGTTCATGCAGGCACAGACCATTCAGAAAGTCAAATAATTAATCGAAGGACTGCAGTTCTTTCTGAAATCTGCAGCTACTGAAAAGCACCGTTCAGTGCTGGAGGTTTTGTGTATTAGGAACGCTGTGCTGTTGGCATTGGCTCCACTGTAGTCTGAGCCACCTGCATCCCTCCCCAGGCACAGCGTGGCGAGACAGATTAAAGCCAGCTCACAATCACTCATGTGTGTTCCCCATGGACAGGTGGGTCTGACGCTGTATGAACCCAGCAATAATAGAATAAAAGTGCAAAAGCTCTCAGAGGCCACTGCAGGTTATCAGAGTTAGGTACTCTAGGACTCTATACAAGCATAATTCAATATCACATTGATATGCCTTATAAGCAAGACCAAGTCACATTGTGAGTTATAAACTTGCAGTTGAGGGGGAAAAAAAATCAGATTTGAAGATAATAAAAAATAAAGTCTCAATTGCTTTTTATCCTTGGGCAGAAACTGGCTTCCATAGATACATCTGTTGGAAATATTCAGCTCTATATGATGTGTCCTGGACCTAAAGTATTCTGGTCTGTTCAGAAAATGTCCATTTAGCCACAAAAAGTGTTTAGATGACAAAAACAGCTCAGAAGAATAATTGCTTTTCCTGTTATGAGAGTGAAACGAGATTGTGTTGTTTGTCTAAATTGCTGTGGAGAAGATGCTCTTGACATAGAATACAATCTTTAAAATAAATAAGGCATGTAATTGACAAACTGAAAGAGGACATCTATAGTTTCATAGCTTGAAAGTGGAGTACAAAGTCTCATTTTAAATGACATTTAAACCAGGAAATAAACAGTTTTTAAAACAAGTTTTAGAATAAAATTATTAAAACAGAAACACTATGACATAAATTTAATAAAGAATATTGATGATTCAGAACTATTAAACAAATTTGCCACAATGACCATGTGAAAATGTCATACTTTCACATGATCCTGCTGACAAACATTTATTATAGAATACTATCATTACTTTTTTACAGCCAAACTCTGTTGTCAATGTTTGCATTTTACATGTTATATGAACAATTACTTAATAAATAGATTGATGTAAGTCTAGTATACATCACAGTAACAGTTCATGGTTTATTACTGACATAACTGAAAAATGACTCATGGTTCATTAAGGGAGTTCAGGTGTGAGTTGATTCACTCATTGACCATATGAATCTGATTTAAACGAGTCCAGAGCTGTGTCCCAATTCAAAGACCGCATCCTCGGAGGACTCCCTCCGAGTCTAGCCTTCGCAGAATTTCCTAAATGTGCCAGCAGGTGTTCCCAATTAATGCTCCTGTCGCGTGGCAACGGTGCGAGAAGAGAGCTGCCACATGTTATTTGTTAATGAAAACGAAAATAACTGGAGCCTGAATTATTCGTTTTTGACTTTTAATTACCGAATTACACTTTAAATGTAAGACTACTTAATATGGTAATGGACGTGAAAAAATACTTACTACCATAATCACTGACATCATCATCATCACCACCACGAGTAAACATGGTGCTGAAATACAGCAAAACCATCATGTTGTTTTCTCTCCAGCAAAACGAATGGGTACAGCTGAACAAATGACAATGAGAATGGAAATGAAAACATGAAATTGTGCTGCAATAATTTACCTTGTGAATTCCAAAACGTGCAGCAATTCATATTTCTCCTCCTCTCCACACTGTAAGAAAGAGATTTCACTATATTATAATAGTTGTTTTACCATTGTATTTTCTTTATATTTATAGATAACTTACTTAAAAGGAAACGTATATAAAAATTGCATTTACAAAAAAATACTATAATGAATACTAATAAATAATAAATACCTACAGAAACACAATTTATTTCTGATTGGCACTGATTTTGTTGCATCACACATTTTTACAATAAAATGACTTGTCACTGAAATCTCGTCACGCTTGGTTACGACACGGTATTAACACAGAGTTTGAGATCTCTCTACCGTTCTCTTAGCTTATTTTGAAAGACTGAACACATCTCGACACCAGGGAGCAGAAAATTGAAACTTTTAATAGTTTTTTTTGCCCCCTGTGACTTTTAGAAGCAAGCAAGTATGATGATGGGGTGAATGGTGGGAGTTGTCTTGCAATGAAGGGCCAAAATTAGAGTGTGTTACAGGCCAGGGAGCACAAGACTCGCTCTCTTCCCCTGGCGCTGCCATCAGATTAATCAGTTATAGCTGCAAAACGTGACTCTTTGCTCCCAGGTCTAAGAAAACAGCAGCGCTTTCTGTCTCATTACATTTTCTCTAATCTTCAATCAGCAAGTTTCTATTAAGAGCTCTGCACAGATATCTGCAGCACATCGCCGGATCTTTCACTATCCCCTCTAGTGCTGCAAAATTTCTCACTTTATTGCTTTGCAAACTTATAGAAGATTGAGAAAAGAGGGGTGGGGGTGGGGGGGGGGGGGGAAGTCCTGCATGAAAAATGCATCAAACATCACGTTCCCAGCTCTTCTCCATTGAGACATGTGTAGAGTGTGAAAACCACATCCGATACTGTGAAACCCAGCCTGAAAAATCTATAGAGCATCTCTCCTAATTAAACTCTTCCTTAATTTCAAATCAACAGAAGCATTGATTTTTAACAAAAAGAACCTGAAGACAAGCTAAGCTTTAATGATATAGTACAGCAGGCCCTATGTAGATTACGCCTCAAGTCAAATTAGTCTGGGGCATGAGTGTGTGTTGTGGGTGTGTGTGTTGTGTGTGTGTGTGTGTGTTGTGTGTTTTGGTGTTGCGGGAGGAAAGTTGAGGTCTGGGATTCAGACAGTAAGAACATCGCCATGTGAATTAGAATCTTGCGTTGACTGATATGAGAAACAGAAAGAGGAAGTGTATGTCAACGCTGAGTAAACCAATGTGATTGAATGGTGCAATAGTACTGGACACCTTTGCTACTTTGCTAATGAAACGCACATTGTACCTCCCAGTGTAGCTATCTATGAATGAATCACAACATAATAACATATGGATACAGTTGTGTTTTGAAAGGAATAGCTCACCCAAAATAAAAAAATTGCTAAAAATGTACACACCCTCAGGCCATCCAATATGTTGATGAGATTGTTTCTTCATCAGAACAGAAATTTAGCATTACATCACTTTCTCACCAATAGATCCTCTGCAGTGAATGGGTGCCGTCAGAATGAGAGCCAAACAGCTGATAAAAAACATCACAATAAACCACAAGTAATCCACACTACTCCAGTCCATCAGTTAATATCTTGTGAAGTGAAAAGCTATTTGTTTGCAAGAAATAAATCCACCATTAAGGCATTTTAACTTTAAGCTGTTGCTTCTGGCCAAAATAAGAGTCCATAATTCATAATAATGCTTCCTCCAGTGGAAAAAGTAAATCTCCTGTTCTCCTTTCACATCAAAATCCACAGATTTGTTTAGAACTGTTTTAGACTGTTTTCACTA